>CAXKVY010009218.1:0-20876 GCA_964058915.1 Tetropium fuscum | reverse complement strand
GTAGTATAAATCATGAATATAGTAATTTGTAACAATAATTTAGAGATTTCAAATTAGAGAATATTAGTTATTTTTTACAGGAGTAAACGTTGATATTTTGATATTTTTTGTTGCTATATAGTAAAAATATAACACAAAATATTTGTATCTTTTTCTGCAAAAATATCCCGAAACAGATTTTGACGTATAGTTGCAAAATTTTTACACCATTGGCGCATTCGCCATATTATAGAATAAATCCGGAACTACATTAAAAACATTCTGTATTAACTTCTGCCTGGAGTATTCTCGCACCATAACTGGAGTATTCTCGCACCAGTACTATCTTTTAAATTCATAGAAACATTTAACGACGTAATGGTAAACTATGTGTTTTTAGTGAAACCGTTTGGTTTTTTTCCAACTCAGTTGACTTTATTTTCGAGATTCGATCAGTCACAATGATTGTTAGCCCTTCTTATCCTGAAGATGGTTGGAACCTTTGGTGTGAAACTAACACTGACGTAGCTTCTACAGATACCGAAAAACACTGAACACTGTACTTGATGCGGGATGGTTATAAAACTAGCTTTAAAATTGTTAAGTGGGCCTTAATTTAAGAACCAAAAAAATGTAGATCATAAATCCATACTTTCAAAAAAGCTAATTTTACGATCCTCTTTCAAATGTTATCTGAT
Organism: Tetropium fuscum; assembly: GCA_964058915.1. NCBI lineage: Eukaryota > Metazoa > Arthropoda > Insecta > Coleoptera > Cerambycidae > Tetropium > Tetropium fuscum. The sequence goes on along the minus strand of CAXKVY010009218.1, from coordinate 20,199 downwards.
GTCGGTTGGCAATCGTCCGCGAAGTGTATGAATTTATTTTCCGGAATAATAATTCTTTCAGGATTTTATTATAGTATTAAGTAAGTATTTAAGGATTACATATCCTCAACTAGTAACATATCCTGACCAAAATACTAGACCAAAAATTTAAAAAATAAAAGTGTAAATTTATTAGCTTTCAGTAAAAATCCGTTATCCGCTCTTTACCACCGGGCAATCGCCACCCTTTGAGGTGCCAGCGCATAAAGCACGTTTCTTTTAAGGTGTATTGCAACCCTTCTGACCTAAATTACCTCCATCCAAATTGATTTTAAATGAAATTTACTCGAGTCCTATCTAAAAACCAAATTAAATGACCTTATTTCAGTGTGCTAATTACACGCTAAGAGATCTTTAGGTGATTGAATTACGGGGTAGGTAATAGGATAATCAAATTCCCAACGCTGGCTGCCCCAACGTATATTTTCTTTTGTGGTACTTACTTTCCAATTATGACGGTGAAAGTATTTTCTAGGTATACTTGTAAGATAAAAGACACGTGTGTCTTTATGAACACGCTCTTGAGGTCTTGAGTGTGGTTCATAAAGGAGTTTTATTAGAAAAAAAATTTTTGTCGTATAAATATTTTTTTATATTAAATAAATATTATTAACAAAAAAATTATGGCGTAAGCTATATATCACTATATATCACTATATCCAACATTGTACTGAATAACCTTAAACACCGCAGAGTTTCAAGTTTGAGGCATATAAATCGGTCTATAATTAAGAAAGTCCGCCATGTATACACATACCAAATTTCAAGTCTCTAGCTCATCGGGAAGTAGTTCAAGCTGTTGCAAGATTTGAAAAAAATATTTATAAACAAACGTAAAAAATACAAATTATATATATTTGTTTTTTTCAAGCTAAATAAAACCGTTTAATAATCAATGTATACACGAGTATACAGATTTCAATAATAATATTTTAATTAATTTAATTTAACTAAAATTAGCGAAATATCTAAGTAAACCTATAAAAAAATCAAATTATCTTCAGTTAATTATAGCATATTTTGAAAAAAACAAAGGAGTAATATTGATTGATTAAGTAATTGTTTATTGTAAAATGTAATAATTAAAACAAATGTAGATAAGCTCACAGCTTCATCTTTTGAAAACCAGAAAAATGATAATCCACTTCCACGCTTTGTTGTGTAACCATCTACTGAACAATATACCGTATGCATGTTAATAAAATTTAATCTCGTTTCATGTTTCTGGTCCACTCCGTACAAATCAGCACTAACTGTTCCCAGCGAGAACTTGGCGCACTATGTATGCGCTGTCGTCCTGGTCTTCCACTATCGGTCTGATGTTGATCGCTTAATAATATTCTAATTCCAATGAGATGTATTTTGTCTACATTTTCAGATGATGTATATATGATGCTACATTAAATGATGCTACATTAAACAGTAACATTATAATTAGTTACAAACAGTTTGTATATTAATTTATTCAAATCGTCGGAGCACAAGTAGTTGCAGCGCAGCAGTATTGATATAGTTTATATTTCAAACATTTATATCTGGTAGTTGTGATCGTATGGTTGAATCATAATTTGTTGTAATTAATGTTTGTTTAGTTGCTAAAATGTGATGGTCTAATTCGATTTCCAATATTGGGATATGAGGCAAAGGAGGTAAATATGCAATGTCCTGGTTCGACAAGTATAAATATGTTAGTATAAATATAAATATTTTTGATCCAGCATTATTTACACTTTATGATTTGTACCAATGTATAATTTTTAGTTAACACAACGTGATAGCATTTAATATGCTAACAAGACAGCATTATAGCTTTTCGTAATTTAATCTGTAGTAATCTGTATAAAATAGTTGTTCAATATTTCTTCCTCAATCTTGTGAATACTCGAGTTACAGATTTGTATGGCCGAAGTGGTTATAGCTATTCTGTTTTAATAAGCCTCGTTTGTACCGCTTAGTGTTAGCGAATGTTTAAACTACTAGAAAGTCAGAATTTAGGCTCAGAAGAATAAATCAAGTTACTACTTTCTAATCAAAAGTATGGTCTTGCGCGGTTTGTTGCCCCTATTGCCATATCATTCCGTTCAACATTTGCTGTAGTAATGTTATCTAAAACTTGTCGACTTCTAGATCAAATATCAAATCAAAGGCAACTTAATCATATTTGCTCTTAGAGATAATGAACGTGGATGTTAAGACTTACTCCGGCGTCATATAATACAAATCCTCCTGTTGTAGTCTTTTCATAGCGGTTTTATTGTAAGATTTCCTTTTCATTCGTTTATTTAGCCGAATCAATTCCTTTTGCCGGCGGTGAATCAAAAGTAAATACGGAGGGTAGCGGGATGCGATCAGAAAGACTTATTTAATAACGGCCATGAAAGGATATTCATTAATATCAGAGCCTATCTATATTTGCCGATCGAAAAGATAAATATGGTAAACATAAAAAAAATTGGTTTTATGATTCATAAAAAATGTTGTTTATACAACTTGGCTTTAACGTTCAAGTTTATGCAGTGATTGAGAGAGAAGGTAACATATATACACAGGGTTTCTCACGAAAGGTGGTAACCTTTATTTTAAATAATTTTTAACGAATTTGAATTTGGTTTTGAAAATTTGATGACACGCTATGACAAATGGTCTATTTATCTAATATATTAGTTTTTCAGTTTTTTGCTATTCACATTTGTTTTGTGAAAAGAAATATTGTTAATTATTATTTTTCACCTTCATTGAGAATCTTCAGAGTAATGTAGGATTTGTTTCATTGATCAATGAAGGTGATGTAGTATTAATATTTTAAATTCAAGTGTAAATGATCAATAAAACAAATCGTACATCACTTTGAGGGTCCTCAGTGAAGGTGAAAGAACTTCTATAGCTTCTAAGTGGTTCGTTTCCGTATATATGTCCAGATATACAACTGGTAAGTATGTCTTCCTTATTATTCATATATTTGCTTATTACTCTATCTATATATATATATATATATATATATATATATATATATATATATATATATATATATATATATATATATATATATATATATATATATATATACATATATATATATATATATATATATATATATATATATATATATATATATATATATATATATATATATATATATATATATATATATATATATATATATATTAGATTTGGAACTTACAAGATTAGCGTTTCGTACAGTAATGAGTTCTTAACTAGTTGAGTATAAAATAGAAACTGAAACATAGGTCGTATTTATAAGGCATTATTTGCTGACAAAACATGCTGGTGTCCTCATGGTGTCATATCATTATTTTGTCCATTATGCTTACTCTATAAATTGAAAAGCACGTTCATTCCGTGTAATCAGTAAAGGTATCATCGTACTAATATTATAAATGTGAAAATTTGTATGTTTAGATGGATGTTTGTTACTTAATCACGCAAAAACGGCTAAACGGATTTAAATGAAATTTGGCGCATATATAGTTTATTACCCGGATACTTTTTATCCTGAAAAAGGATAAATATAAAATAAAATAATTTGAGAATTCCTCGGGACACGTCGATTTTTATTTTAGGGCGGAACATTTTTCACAGTCAATGGGTCTTGATATGTTTATCTCCCAACCCCTTGCAATCCAATTTTAAAATCTTATATAGATCTGCCCTACGTGTTAGACATCATTTCAAAGCTCCTTTTATGGCGAATACAGCAGTGCATAATTTTCGGAAAATAGTTGAGATTTTACAAAATTTTTAGCTAGTTATTCCTATTGATTTTTAATTTTTTTAAATAATTTTGTAAAACCTCAACGAATTTCCAAAAATGATGGATTGCTGTATTTGCTATGAAAAGAGCTTCCAAACGATCAGCAATACTTGGGGTAGTTCCATTTAAAATGGGGTTATTTTTTAAAAATTTTCCGTATACATAAGGTATACATATGTGTACATATTATGTAGGTATCCTTTTTTTAATTTTTTTTATTGTTTTTTAATATCTATGATTGCTACAGATGTGCGCATTTGAACGAAAAATTTTTTTTAATCTATTTATTTACATTTATATACATTTACATATATGACAATATACATTAACATTATTTTAAGTTAAATATTTTAAATTAAATGGATATACAATATTGCTTGCCTCTTACAGTTCGTTGAAAAAAGTCGTTTCTCTTTTCAATTTAGGTAGGTAGTTTTAATTTTGTTTGTATTTTATCAGCTTTTAGGAATTAAGTACCTACCCACTTACCTAGTATAAATAATGATATAATAACTAATATAATAAGATGATAATCATTTGGCAGTGAATGACACGGTAAACTAAACGCACTAACTCTACTTGTATTTCTTGTCAGATTTTCAGATTTCTCTATCATTGTTTAAGTAGCGGCTTACCACAAAAAAATACTTACAGTTTAGAAATTATTTAAAAATTACGTTAGAAATGAGTCAAATATTTACTGAGCCAAATCTTCCATGCTTGATTAAAAAAAAAGTTTATGAAGCCTAATAGGCCCTATATAATACTATAACTTCCATAATTTGGGAAGGGAAAAGTTGCATGGCATCCCGGGAATTCTTGGGGGAGGATTATGTTATGAATGGAAAGTTTACTAATTTGGTTGCTCTTAAATTAGCCTGTTTCAGGGCCGAGAGGGCATATGCAAACTGCCCTCCGTGTCCGCGTAGTAACCAACTCGAATTCTGTATGAGTTGAGGAATTAGACTGACTCATCAAAAAAATTAAAAACGATGTAAAGAAATATGTAAGATGTTAAGATTATTTTCAAAAGTAAACAAACAGATGGGTCACAGCTTCAGGTATGGAATATGAAGCAGCAAAAAATTGGTAATTATTCTACTTATTAACTATCAGGAAGCAAAATTAATCAATGAAACCATTTCGTACTATCTTGACCATTAACCTTAAAACAAATTTTAAAATCAGACGTCTCAAGTTATTTTGGCCGCATATTCCCCAAATATAGATTGTTCAAATCAACCACAGGTGAGTTTGGTATAATACAACACACTCGGCTGTAGATTTCAAAACTCATTTGTTGGAAGATTCATCTGACGAGAGCAAATTTACAGAAAATATGCTATCAATCCACACAAGGCCCATCTAAATACACAGCATGTTTCCAAATTACAATGGTTTAGAAATATCATCAACGAGATTTTTTAACAGCATCTAAATTTTTTTTGGGTGCTGAATCCGAATCTGAGACATGCTACCAAAATTTCTCCAACCAACCGCTCGGTTTTGCTAGTTCCAAGCTGGCGTATTTCCACTGTATTTCTCTGCAATAATTGTTATGATGCAATTTTTCATTTGTTTGAAATTTCTCAGTCCTGCGGAAAAACAGTCAGTCATTGATGCTTTCAAAGATCTTCATGCACACCGAAAAGATATTGCAGAAGCTGTAAACGTGTTTCTCATGGCTCCATATGGGTAACGACATAAACGATTTTAGATGCAGGCAATATGTATCTACATCTATAAAAGTAAAACCAGCATACCCTCTCTACCCACCATCGAAGCTGTTGCGCAACAACATTCACTGAGAGTTTACTTTCAGGTGCATCAGGTGTATCACAAAGAGATCCGAACGGGTGGGGGTGGGAAAAATCAAGGATTGGTCTCGTGCTTTAGTGACAACCACTTTAAACACTGCACCGGACTCGATACTCCCAATTTTTTTGTAAATGTAATAAAGGCTGGCAACGCCAGTGTGGATGTAGGAAGGCTGGAAATTTGATGTAGTTCCATTCTGAATAGAGAGATTATTTAAGAAAAGTTGATAGTTTCCGAGGTGAAAGCAAAAACAAACCAAGGTTAGGTTGTTAGGAAAACTCAGATTTTGATTCAGCATCCTATAAAACACGAATGTAAGAAATCAAATCTACCCTAAAACTTTCCTGATAAAAACACAACTTGACTGGATTAAATGACAGAAAAACTTTGCAATGTTTGCACTATTTACTTTGTTTTACACTTTATATGTTAATAATATTTTTTTAAACTTTATTAGAACTTTTAAAGTTAGCGTTAATTGAATATAACGCTAAAAATTGCATTTGCCGAACTTTTTGTTGACCACTTTATTTCAATATTATAATCAAGGAATATTCCAACACTATACAAACGTCTCGTCTCTAGCCACGGTAAGTAATCATCTCGTGTAATAGTCTCTATCAAAATGCAGCTAAATCCCTTGGAACCATATTACGAAGATAATTATAGGCGAATTGCTAAACTTAGGGATGGCCCGGATGGATATCCTAAAATGTTGCACCTAGCGATAACCCCCCCACGGATGGAAGTTAACTAGATACCGAAGTTTAATACACGTCCTATCGGATTTGCATATATTATTATATACTTTTAATTAATTTTAACCCCCCTCAGACTAACGCGGATGGATATATGCTTTGGCTAGGGATGAATGAACTCATTATAGGAAAATCACTAAAGACTAAAGATATTCAGTTTTTCTAACAAAATTCCAAGAGTTCTCAAATTTTGTAACAAGATTGGAGGTACATTACGCAAACTAAATCTGATTTTGCCAAAAACTTGAAGTTTCGGAACATCATAAAAAAATAAAAATTAAAATTTGCTCATTTCAAAAGAAATTGCAAAATGGTACAAACTGAAAGATATGTTGAATAATATCAGGTTTGCAAGTTGTTACTTAATTGTAACCATGAGTTCAGGTACAAAACTTATGAAAAATATGTTTCTGTTCTAAAAAATTTGTATACAAAGTGACATGAAAGTTGGAAATATTATTTTAAACTTAATTCATAATTTTCAAAACTTTTCAACAATTTTTTCCCGAAAAATAAGAAATTTCAATCATTTAAAAAATTCACAGACTTTGCATCATACGCAAGTGTCTTAGGTGTATTGAAAATACCAGTATTTAATTAGTTTATAGAGTTCTTATGTCAAAATAATAATTTTTATCGGTTTGTGGTGACGGTTGGTAGATATTTAGGATGATCATATGCTGAAAATGAAGTATTATGCCCAATTGAAATAGTCGTTAGGAGAAAACTTCAGGCAAAATTAGCGAAACTTATTTTCAAAAGGAGATATTGAAAATGGTTCTCGCGCTATACAAAGACAAATGTTTTACTGTTGCACGTGTGATCGCCCTCAAAATCGAACATCTTCCAATATTGATGACATAATCACATGAATCGGTTTTGTAAATTTTAATAAACGGTATTTGCAAGTAATGGTTGTGTTAAAATAACTTTAATATGTGCTGACTAAGTAATATTGGTTGTGGTTGGCGCCGATTGCGAAACGTACATTAGAAAAACAGATGATATCAGATTCAATCATTCCATCATTCGTCATTGACATTATATGATATGTATTGTAAACATGGAGTTGAAAGATTTGTTTCAATTAAACCAAAACCAACAAAAAGAAATTATTTACTTTGGAAATAATTTAAATGATACGTCACTTGCAAAGCAATCATTAGAATGCTTAATTATACACCTTATGCTATCTAGTTTAAACACTATAATAATGGCACCAGTTACACATGTATAAGTTGGTTATTTATTAACATGGTTATTTATTAGAGCTTCTGCAAACCTTTGAGTTCCACCGCTCGTGACCATCGATATCAGTTAAGATAAACACATCGACTACATATGAGGCATTTTTTAAATTTTATACGAAAAAATAATTAACAACTTTTGCGTGAAGTACCTAGTTTTTTTTCAAGTATTCACAAGTAAATCTTACATATACTTATGTACTTTATAATTGTATTAAATCAATTTAGCATCTATGCTAATTAGCTCGTACTTACTATTGTGATCTCTCCGTATTCGAGAGACCTTGCTGACTATAGACAGATTAGTATGTCGCATGTCACGAAAGTTTTCTTAAAGATGGCTTCCATCTGCACGCCGCCAAAAATATTTTTAATCCTAAAAGTGTATGGTCACTGTTGGAAAAAAGGTTCGTTATTCATATTGGAGCACTCCACATGTCTTTCAATTTGCACCACTTTTTTGAGAGTTATAGCGAATTGCAGTTTATCAGTTTTATATGTGGCGGACCTCCGAATGGTTTGCAAAATGAGATTTACCTAATTTAAGTAATGTGTCTCTATAATTTAAATTTTGTGTTAAAATTTAGAGACTTTTAGATAATTCATACGTTTTTTATCTTCCAAGGTGCACCTGACGTTGAAAATTTAAACCATAGTTTAGAATAAAATTTCACAACTTTGCAACCGAAACATGTTTTTGTTTTGGAACTTTTACTTTATTTTAACCATCTATTTTCATAAAAAAATATGTCCACTCAAGTAAAAAGCTCATAAAGATAGTTTCGGTTTAAAATATTTTAAATTTGGAATCTTTTAGGTAATTCATGATGTTTCCTGCCTTCAGTGACTGGCCTATAAGGCATGTAGCGGTTTATAGCGGTAGTGTGTGAGAAAAACATATTTGCTTAAGTTTATTCGGCCATAAAGCTACATAAAAATAAACCGCGCGGAATGAGGCCAGAACCTGCAAGCTATAAAAAATTCAACAGTAAATACCAACCTACGTATTATAACTGCTTGGATTTCCTTCGGGAATAGCCACCGCGAAAATATAAGCACAAAATATGTTATAATTTTTATATGCATAAGAAGTGTAATTACCGTAGATTGGTAGTGTAATTACCGTGGTGTAATTACCGTAGATTGGTAACACCTTCGGTGATGAAGATAATTTTTTACCTTTAAACATTTTTGCGCGCCCTGTTCCTTGTGACATGTTTCGTAATAACATCAGCGGTGTGCCAAATTATTTTAAAAGACGACCTGTTTTTTTCCACAAGTTTCTTGACAAGCAGAAGCAGGTTGTAGTTATATACTTTGATTTTCAAAAGGCATTCGATCAAATTGGCCATTGTATTCTATATAGAAACTTGCTCGCATCGATTTTTCACAGGGATTACTAAAATTAATTGAATCATTTCTAGTGATATCTAGTCGGCATCAATTTGTTGAGTTTCACCACCATACTAATCTTGTACATAGGGTGTACATACAGGCCTGCCTCAAGGCTCCAATCTGGAACCGCTTCTACTCTGAATATTTGTAAACGATTAAGACGTTTATAAATATAATTAAATGTCCCAAAGATATCTTTGCCGATGAAAAAATACCTACAGGGTGTCTGGAGACGTCACTACATTTGATTTTAGCTATAGATGTCTGATTTTTGGGATGCAAAACGGGGATCGATTTTCCCAACAAAATTATTATTTACCGATTTTCTTATAAAAAAAGCCAGGATTTTATAATAATGTAATATGTAATGTAATCATATGTAAGGTAATATAACAAAATATTATATTATATAAATATGATTATATATTACACTATTATATGTAATAATTTGTCAAGTCTTTTCTTTGGAAATTCAACTTTTTCGTTGTGACCTATAATTACCCTGACAGGTATTTGGCTAGCCTAGTGGAGAAGGGGGGTCCGATGTATGTTAAGGGCGCCAGACAGTTTTCAGCCAATATGCCGTCTTATTATAATTATCCGCCCTAAACTGTCAAGGAGGGATAACTTCGGTCAAGAAAGAAAATTAAGAAAAAAAAATAGATAACAATTAAATTACGAATTTATTCACCTTATTGATTAGCGTAATATAAAATTAAAATCATACTATATTGGTTCTATATATATATATATATATATATATATATATATATATATATATATATATATATATATATATATATATATATATATATATATATATATATATATATATATATATATATATATATATATATATATATATATATATATATATATATATATATATATACAAAATAATTTCTAACCGGATAAGTCCTTACAAATTAGTGTACTTCTTATTAGTGCCGACCTAACACTTTGAAATAGGCCATAAGCTTCGTTACTCTATTTTTAACAACGTCAAAGCCACTTTCATCAACAGTTATTGCACTACTACTTGTCACTAGGTTGATGCAATTCCAAAAAAAAATAATAAAAACACTATTGTCCTTTATAATGTAAATGGGTAAACGATTAGGGGCGTTATCTAGTTTCTTGAGTACCTATACATATACAATATCATAGGTAACTTACGACCTAAACAAAAAAAAAGGAAATAACACGGAAGCTAGGGATATGGGGAAGTAAGCGTGAAAACGTGGATTGAAAAAATTATATATATATAAATAATTAAATCAAGCAAAAACATAAAAAAGAAGAAACCAGAGACAATTAAAGGTAGCGATAAGTGCGGGGTACTCTTAACAATATATAATACATAACCGTGCACTACTAGTGTTGGCCTATGGGTGCAATGGACCAATCGACAAATTGCGACTAAAGTTGAAGCAACCAAACTACAAATTCATGCCAACAACCCTACACAAGCGAATAGACCAGCATATATAAGCAAGGAACAAGCAGGAACAAATGTATAAATAAGGAGTGATATCACCCGTAAGTCCCATGTCCTCGTAGGTACATATGGTGGCTCGGACTCCGCTCCAGATAGAAATATATAATGATATCAATAAATACCCATTATAATTGGACCAATAACAACTGTCCATTCTGTAGATAGATGTTTCTAGTGTATCGAAAAATATGATTAAAAACGATTTCAAACATGACGCAAATAAAGAATTTGAATATGAAAAATGCACAGGATATAAGCAAAGTAATCAGAAAGTTATCAATGACAGGTTAAATAAGCAGAATTTTCTTTAAAAGATTGCGCCTTCGATTTTCACGAGGCTAATCTGATTTCCAATATAACTCTAGGTATATCGCTGAGATGAGGAAACCACTTTACTAACTAACGGTAATAATGATACGTATATCATATAATATATATATATATATATATATATATATATATATATATATATATATATATATATATATATATATATATATATATATATATATATATATATATATATATATATATATATATATATATATATATATATATATATATTGAGATAAGTGACTTAGTGAACTAAAGTACAGTTATAATATAATGGAGTTTATATAATGCTATTATAACATATTATATATATATATATATATATATATATATATATATATATATATATATATATATATATATATATATATATATATATATATATATATATATATATATATATATATATATATAATTATAGATAAATAATTATATACTGTGTGTGAAATAACGGAATAACAAAATTACGGCTTATATTGTTTTTGTTTCCCCCAGTTTTTGCTCTGTCAATCATTGTGATTGATATTGTTTAGCGATGTAAAATGGTACAGATTGCTTTTGAAAAATATATAAAGAGAATCTTAAATTTATTATGATTGGAAATGCTATGGATTTAAGAATAGCTTCGTCTTGCGGACACGTTTGAGAAAGACTGTCTGGCGTTATTGAATAGCGTCAGACACTTGAGACGAGGGACATTTCAGAAGTTCAAAATTGGAATGTTTTCATTGGAATCCGATGACATGGTATTCCTCTAAATGAAAATTACTATTTTCATACGGATCAATGTAAAAAAACATGAACACTATATAGGTATTTATATCCATGTACTCTTAAATCTTATTGTGTTTGAATTTTCAGATGTTAATTAACTATTATTTCAATTAATTTATGTGTTAGGTACTTCTTTAAACATCTAATTTAATGTTTAATCTATACTACTCGCTTCTCAGTAGTTAACTATTCATATATTCTTGTCACTATAAGTTTTATAATTACTTGTTTTACTACTTGTCAATACCAGAGTCAGAAGATCAATCATCACAGCTAATAATCTTCGTCGTAGACGCTGTATAAATAATTAAGAAAAACCTAAAGTAGCTATCTGTTTACATAATTTTATATTAACTATAGTTTTTGATTTTCTGTATTACCTCTTCTTATATATCCTACACATCAGATTTGACTATACTATATAGAAATCGGAATATCGCATTTGGTATTCGCAAGATATTTGCTACTTTTTTTTCTTCATTTGTCTGTCAGTCGGCCGAGTGCCTTTGGGTAGGAAATCTCTCCTTTGGATTTATGTGAGTTTTGTTGTAGCCGTTTAATATGAGTGCTTGTTCCAATGTCTATAATTCGATCTGTCTGTTGTAGCTGCCAATTAGTCTAATGGTACCCTATTATGGTATTATACCTATGGTATTAACACCTAGTACCCAGAACTATGTGTTAATACAACTTAATTTTATTGGGATGGGTGGTGGTGGGATTTGGCATTAAGGTAGTGGTTTGTATGGATGTTCTTTCTACAGAAAGAATAGGAGAATTGGTCTTGGTTTCTTTTCGTAACGATGAAATCTAGGAAAGGAAATGAAGGAATTAAAAAGAACTGAAATAGAAGAATTGTAAGGAAGGGAGGAACACCGACTGAGGCCTTAGATACGAACGCAGACTTGACCTGGGGGTAGGCAGATTGAGACCCCGGAATCGATCATGATATATATATATATATATATATATATATATATATATATATATATATATATATATATATATATATATATATATATATATTGAGATAAAGGAAAATACAGAACTTACATGAGTAATCAATAACTATGGCACAGACTGACTATAGTATAAGCTCACTGACCAACGTATCGACTATAGCGGAACACCAAGCAGCTACGCGCCTGATTGGTCAGAACGTAATATCTTTATAACTAATATCTATTATTAATCGGCAGAAAAATCTATTTCATGCATAATTACAATAGACAAGTCACAATGATAATTATAGAGTATCGATCATTAATAAACTATGTCTAGATTAAAAGATTAATGCGAAAGCATCATTTTAAAAATGGAGTTCGAGAGTTTCTAGCTACGAACCAGAATCAAATGTACAAACAACACCTCATACATAAATTGAAGTTGCGCAACATAAAGTGAATCTGATTGTATTGCATTCGAAATTATATAAAGTGAAAATGAAATTGTAAGAGTTTTACGTCATATTTAATGAAGTAAATTAAATATTATGCATCAATCTGACTGGCCGATTATAACAGCACAACAAGAAAACAGTAAGGTAACAAGGATTGTAAATATTTTTCAATACGGCATATCCGCAGTTAAAATCGACAATTGGTGATGAGGTAATTGCTACGATCCGAAGTGTCATATTTTTTTAATATATTAATAGTAAATGTAAAGTAATAATATTAAATTTGTGCTAAATAAGCAAGAACACCAGTGTAAAAGCAGAAATAATTGCAAAGTAAGTGTTTTCGGCGTAATAATCAACCACGAAGTGGAGGCTTGGTAGCGTCCCAGGCCGCAGATAAGATTTAGAGATTTGTAATTGATATAAAAAGAAAAGGAAATAATTTTCTCAATAAATTCAACTGATAGAATAAAATAATTGCAGAAGTGATAAAATAAAGGTTTGAGGGTGAATATATCCCTTAGCAGAGTTTCAGCGAACATAACAGCGTTCCAGAGACAGTACGGCGACATCCGCTAGATGACACCACCAGAGCCCAGAAGCATTTGTTAGTTCGTGTACCAGTCAGTGATATCAAAAAAAGTGATTAGTTTTTGTGCGTGGTAATAAAAAGGATTAACATATACATTAGAATATACATTCATATATTCTTGTCACTATAAGTTTTATAATTACTTGTTTTACTACTTGTCAATACCAGAGTCAGAAGATCAATCATCACAGCTAATAATCTTCGTCGTAGACGCTGTATAAATAATTAAGAAAAACCTAAAGTAGCTATCTGTTTACATAATTTTATATTAACTATAGTTTTTGATTTTCTGTATTACCTCTTCTTATATATCCTACACATCAGATTTGACTATACTATATAGAAATCGGAATATCGCATTTGGTATTCGCAAGATATTTGCTACTTTTTTTTCTTCATTTGTCTGTCAGTCGGCCGAGTGCCTTTGGGTAGGAAATCTCTCCTTTGGATTTATGTGAGTTTTGTTGTAGCCGTTTAATATGAGTGCTTGTTCCAATGTCTATAATTCGATCTGTCTGTTGTAGCTGCCAATTAGTCTAATGGTACCCTATTATGGTATTATACCTATGGTATTAACACCTAGTACCCAGAACTATGTGTTAATACAACTTAATTTTATTGGGATGGGTGGTGGTGGGATTTGGCATTAAGGTAGTGGTTTGTATGGATGTTCTTTCTACAGAAAGAATAGGAGAATTGGTCTTGGTTTCTTTTCGTAACGATGAAATCTAGGAAAGGAAATGAAGGAATTAAAAAGAACTGAAATAGAAGAATTGTAAGGAAGGGAGGAACACCGACTGAGGCCTTAGATACGAACGCAGACTTGACCTGGGGGTAGGCAGATTGAGACCCCGGAATCGATCATGATATATATATATATATATATATATATATATATATATATATATATATATATATATATATATATATATATATATATATATATATATATATATTGAGATAAAGGAAAATACAGAACTTACATGAGTAATCAATAACTATGGCACAGACTGACTATAGTATAAGCTCACTGACCAACGTATCGACTATAGCGGAACACCAAGCAGCTACGCGCCTGATTGGTCAGAACGTAATATCTTTATAACTAATATCTATTATTAATCGGCAGAAAAATCTATTTCATGCATAATTACAATAGACAAGTCACAATGATAATTATAGAGTATCGATCATTAATAAACTATGTCTAGATTAAAAGATTAATGCGAAAGCATCATTTTAAAAATGGAGTTCGAGAGTTTCTAGCTACGAACCAGAATCAAATGTACAAACAACACCTCATACATAAATTGAAGTTGCGCAACATAAAGTGAATCTGATTGTATTGCATTCGAAATTATATAAAGTGAAAATGAAATTGTAAGAGTTTTACGTCATATTTAATGAAGTAAATTAAATATTATGCATCAATCTGACTGGCCGATTATAACAGCACAACAAGAAAACAGTAAGGTAACAAGGATTGTAAATATTTTTCAATACGGCATATCCGCAGTTAAAATCGACAATTGGTGATGAGGTAATTGCTACGATCCGAAGTGTCATATTTTTTTAATATATTAATAGTAAATGTAAAGTAATAATATTAAATTTGTGCTAAATAAGCAAGAACACCAGTGTAAAAGCAGAAATAATTGCAAAGTAAGTGTTTTCGGCGTAATAATCAAGCACGAAGTGGAGGCTTGGTAGCGTCCCAGCCGCAGATAAGATTTAGAGATTTGTAATTGATATAAAAAGAAAAGGAAATAATTTTCTCAATAAATTCAACTGATAGAATAAAATAATTGCAGAAGTGATAAAATAAAGGTTTGAGGGTGAATATATCCCTTAGCAGAGTTTCAGCGAACATAACAGCGTTCCAGAGACAGTACGGCGACATCCGCTAGATGACACCACCAGAGCCCAGAAGCATTTGTTAGTTCGTGTACCAGTCAGTGATATCAAAAAAAGTGATTAGTTTTTGTGCGTGGTAATAAAAAGGATTAACATAATTTTCAAAGGTAATAACAATTTCAAACTTTGCTAGTTTGAAGAAACATTGTGACAGAGGACTTGGTCCCACGTAGCAGATATAAGTTACGTAGGTTTACGTAGGGTATAAATAAGGTTTCCACATTTTCTGTATTTTATTATTTATATATATATATATATATATATATATATATATATATATATATATATATATATATATATATATATATATATATATATATATATATATATATATATGATAATAAATTTAGTCATATCCAATCAACTTCTTTCTTGTTCTTTTGAAAATTTTCAAGAAATGTTTTAAAATAATATAATTTGAGATTCAATAAAATTCAATAAGATTAATAAAATATTACAATACCATAAAATTCACAATTTTAAACAGTAACATAATTTAAAAAAATTTAATCTTGTAAAGAAATTTATCATATACCCAATTGAACCCCCTCTAAGAGTAAAGAGTGGTCATATCATAAGTGAACCTTCTAGTAAAAATAGAAATTAGTGTTCCAAGAACTAGCGCCCATAAAACCAAGAAGGATTCAATAGGCGCGAAATAATGTAAGTAGTATGTAAGTGAGCAGATCAAATATTTCTTCATCATAGTATTACTTTTACAATATATCATTTTATATACATTTATCTAAGACAAGGTATAGAGCATTCACTTATTCATATATAACAAATAATCAAACCCAACGTATGGGAAACTTTTAATAGTTTTCAAAATTGCATATATTGTAATCTCCTAATAATAATCGCCTCAATCTGCCTACTGCTCAGAGATAATTGGTAGATAAGGTAGTAAGGTCTACTCCCCAGGTCTAGTCTGCGTTCGTCTCTAAGGCCTCAATCGGTGTTCCTCCCTTCCTTACAATTCTTCTATTTCAGTTCTTTTTAATTCCTTCATCTCCTTTCCTAGATGTCATCGTCACGATGTCATCGTCACGAAAAGAAACCAAGACCAATTCTCCTATTCTTTCTGTAGAAAGAAAATCCATACAAACCGCTACCTTAATGCCAAATCCCACCACCACCCATCCCAATAAAATTAAGTTGTGTTAACACCTAGTACCTAGAACCATTAGACTAATTGACAGCTACAACAGACAGACCGAATTGCAGACATTTAAACAAGCACTCATATTAAACGGCTACGACAAATCTCACATAAATAGCCGAAAAATACCGATCCCTTCTACCAAAAGAAAGTTTTCCTACCCAAAGGCACTCTACTGACTGACAGACAAATGAGGAAACAAAAGTAGCAAATATCTTGCGAATGCCAAATGCGATGCCATTCCGATTTGTATATAGTTTTCAAATCTGATGTGTAGGATATATAAGAATAGGTAATAGAGAAAATCAAAAACTATAGTTAATATAAAATTATGTAATCAGATAGTTGCTTTAGGTTTTTCTCAATTATTAACACAGCGTCTACTACGAAGTTTATTAGCAGTGATGATTGATCTCCTGACTCTGGTATTGACAAGTTGTAAAAAAGTAATTATAAAACTTAGTGACAAGAATATATGAATAGTTAACTAATGAGAAGCGAGTAGTATAGTAGTATATTAAATATCAAATTAGATGTTTAAAGAAGTACCTACATAATTGAAATAATAGTTAATTAACATTTCCTGAAAATTTGTCAAACACAATAAGATTTAAGAATACATGGATATAAATACCTATATAGTGTTCGTTGTTTTACATTGATCCGTATGAAAATAGTAATTTTCATTTAGAGCAATACCATGTCAGCGGATTCCAATGAAAACATTCCAATTTTGAACTTCTAAAATGTCCCTCGTCTAAAGTGTCTGACGCTATTCAATAACGCCAGACAGTCTTTCTCAAACGTGTCCGCATGACGAAGCTATTCTTAAATCCATAGCATTTCCAATCATAATAAATTTAAGATTCTCTTTATATATTTTTCAAAAGCAATCTGTACCATTTTACATCGCTAAACAATATCAATCACAATGATTGACAGAGCAAAAACTGGGGGAAAGAAAAACAATATAAGCTGTAGTTTTGTTATTCCGTTATTTCACACACAATATATAATTATTTATCTCTAATTATATATATATATATATATATATATATATATATATATATATATATATATATATATATATATATATATATATATATATATATATATATATATATATATATATATATATATATATATATATATATATATATATATATATATATATATATATATATATATATATATATATATATATATATATATATATATATATATATATATATTAGCATCATATAGGCTCCATTATATTATAACTGTTCACTAAGTCACTTAACTCACATTCTCAGACAACAATATGATTATTATGAGATTGATATTAATATGAGACAATAATATGTTATTGTCTATTGTATCTATTACACAAAACGAACGTGCATTTCAACTCAGAATAAGCAAAATGAACAAAGAAGTTATAATATGACCATGAAATATATATATATATATATATATATATATATATATATATATATATATATATATATATATATATATATATATATATGTGTGTGTATATTTTATTGTACAATGCGTACAATAAAATTGTGCTGAAATCTGAGCATGAGGGTGGCATATAATCCCACTCAGTTGTAAGTGATTCCTTTCTGTTTTTATATTAACCTTGCTGAATAATTAGAGAAATATGCATGAAACGTGATTTTAACAAGGATTTAGCAAACTATTATTTACTGAATATAATAATTTTCATTTCATTTATTTATATCACGTGGGCTAATTCTATTGCATACTTTGAAATAAATCTATTTCTGCAAAATGTAGAGATAGTAGTATCTTGAATATTAATTACAAATTTAGTTTAATTGGTTTTACGTAAGCCTTATTAGCAACTAGGTTAACACTTTAATTAGCGGGTTTACACTTACACAATAGTCTATTTATTTACATGAGCTGCAGTTTGTACTCTATTTATAGAATAAATTTTGTTTTCAATTATATCACGTTGCATCGTTTACTTGATAAATTACAACTTGTTGTATAAAGTTGTTTTAGGACTGTAGGGTAAAACTTTCATTTGTGGCAATTAATCGCTTCTTTAAGAGTTGCTATGTTTGGCCATAGTAGATTTCAATACATATGGAATTTTATGTATGCAATTTGTTGTTTTCCGAATCCATATTTTTCGTCCAAATTTATTGAACAAATTGTAAAGCTATTCTGTCAGTCGATGATAAGTTCGGAGTCCGAGCTTTGGCAAGATTCCTAAGAAGTTGCTTATAATTTTTTGAGGGTAGTAAGATTTTATTATTCAACCAGCAAAATATGATAACTTCGGTATTACCTCAGATACCGGGGTAATTATTCTAGTACTTGCGACACATAACACAAAAAAATTTAATATTTTACGAACGAATACTTACTTTATAAATATGGAATACTATATAATAATATCAGTTCCTAAAGGGGGTTGGAAGATTAGATGTAAAATTAGCATAGACGTGTTTTTCCATAAACACCAAATCATTAAACAGTGTAATCGACGCGCGCTTCACCAATCATGTTAGCAGCATCTGGATATAATTAAAATATCAATCAACTTTAATAACTAAGACCACATTTTAAAAACGTTCATATTGTTAAAAACGTTGAAAAACGTGGCTAGAAATGAATTTGTACCCCCGGTCCTATGAAAGTTAATTACAACTTACTACTTTGGAAAAGTCGACGACTTAGTTTCCAATTCCAACCAAAGCAAATATATTTCGCTCGACGCGAGTTTCGGCAACCAAGTTGGGATAATCCGGAGACGATTAAAGCTAAATCTTAAACTAAGAAACTACCCTATTTACACCAACATTATTGTCATGGTTACAAAACCACTACACAACTTTTCACGACTCAACGAACTGTTATATACTAACGCATAGGGCGGACTATACGTGATACGTCCTTTGTCAGTATTCATATTATTTTTACATTTTCTAATTTCTACGCTCTCAAATGCATCTAACTGCAATTGGTTATATTTCTTGCTAATCTTAAGTTACTAATACATATTTTATGATTTTTCTCAAAAGCATGTTCAATATTTTAGATTAGCTATATGCTCTTTAAACTCATTTAATTAATCGTCTCCTTTGCCCAATATTATTTTAATTATAATCATTACAACTAATTCCGTTAATCCCCGACCCTTTTTATTTAAATCAATTATCCTTTGTGTTGCCTAAAAGTTGTAGTTGAATACCCGATTAATGAATGACTATTATACACATGTTTCTGTATACCTTACTGACTGAAACCACGACTAAACTGTGGTTCGTATCGGATGAATACATATATTGGATTCTCTATGTCCTGTTGAAAGGTCGTAGAATTACGAAGTATGTCCTTAAATTTACGCTTCGTAATTCGTGATCCAACTATAAGTCTGACTTGGTTTCACGAAAATATTATATCTTTGAGCTCTATTTAAAATTGTTCTTTTATTAAGGTTTGTACTTACTATAAATTTAGAAAAACTGTTACAAAGGT
>CAXKVY010009217.1:0-35844 GCA_964058915.1 Tetropium fuscum | reverse complement strand
TCAGAAGGGGCTACACCCAAGTTTAAACCCTTGTTTAGAAGGTCAAGTTCTTCTTTATCAAAAGAGTGTGACGAGTGATTTTCCACAATGTTAACGACCTTCCGAGGAACATTTTTTGGTACGTCAATTTTTTTAATTTTTTATTTTGTGGACATTTTTTTTTTGATAAATTTCGCGTTGATTGATAAAAACATGTTCCTCTGAAATTCGCACCATTGTTCATAATCTAAATTATGACGCTTTATGAACGCTTATTATGAACGCTTTACGCGTTGCTTAGTAACCGATCATTGAAGCGTGATTAGTAACGCGTAAATTTCACGGTGATATCATTAGTAATGTCACCATGAAAATAGTATAAATATGGTAGATTTTGTAGTTTAAGATTAGTTTTAATCGTGTCCGGATGATGCCAACTTGGTTGGCGAAACGCGCGTCGAGCGAAGTGAAAGTGCTTTGGTGTTTGTGGAAACTACTCCGAGTGTTATAGTTACATCAAAGGTTCCAGCCCTATCCAGTAGTTTCATTCAAATCATTTAATTTTTGTTACTAGCGTATCATATATTACTGGCCCTAATAATTACCTAGCAAATTTATTTCAGTCATTTACAATCATTTCTTAAGAAAATGGATCATACATAAGTAATATAATTTCCATAGTAAAAAAATAAAAGTAATAAAATAAAAGTAATATTATTTAATTTTTAAATGATATTATAAATGATTATTTTTAACACTTATTATCTGGAAGACTTGGCAGACTTGGCAACAAAGTTGACTGGTTATATATTTTACGGTTGATGACGTGCATCGGTTTGTGTTTTAAATCTGCTGTGGCTACATGTCAAACTAGCATATCAAAATAATACGAGAAATATCCCTTATTAGAACAAAGGTTATTCCGCTACCCCATTTATTTATTATTCAAGAAACTGTTGCTTCACAAATTGAGCAATTTACCGAAGGTTTAGCATAATTTATAAAATATGTGCCTCTAGTTATTTTATGTACCTACCTATGTACAATATATTGAAGTGCAATGGCATAGTAAATTTTAAAACCTATATTTCCATGAACCCTACTAACAAACGATCTCGAACTAGACATCCAACCTTGTGAACCTTGAAGGAGGCTGTCGATTACCTCCATATAAGTTAAAGCAACATACGAATAATTTCCGGTAATTTATTTCGTAAATAATTGAAGAAATACAGGAAACCCATTTTATGAGAAATGTATTGTGTAGTCTATGTGATATAAGTATAATTTCACGGTCCTTTCAAATGATTGTATAATTATTATACAGAAGAGATTCTAGGGAAAAATAATAACGCACATGTCCTATTTAGGACTATACTTCTACATTACAATGGCCCTCATTATCATAAGAAATATTTGTATTTTGAGTAAATTTTTTGAAGATGGATTTGGCAGTTATTATAAAAGTATTTTGGGTGCTAGCTTTTAAAGTAGTAGGTATATCCATCAGTGCCTCATGAATAAGTGCGTTGAAGAAATAGCAGAGTAAAAATAAAAATACACTAAAGAATATTTATAATATACTCTGAACCAAATTTAGAGTCAAATTTAAGCTGCCGTAAATTTCGAACTTAGTGGCGTAGAACTATAATTTTGTTTTATTGTATTAATCTATCGTTCTATCAAAATAATATACCTATGTTGTGTACGTCTCCGGTTTGTTTATTTAAGAGATACAGTGGATTTAGTAGAACTGTGTTTTTTCGTAAATTTCAAATGCATACAAAGACTGTACTAATAAAACGAGAATGATGGGAGTTCTTTCGTTTTGTAGCCTAATTCATGGGCTTCAGTTCCATTTTTGACTTGTTTTTTTTAAACGCAGTATTTTATGAGATATGGAGGTTTTCGTAAACCACTGTTCTTGAAGTAAAAAAATCTCAAAATTCTGTTGAAATAATGTATGAAATTTATAAAATTTTGAATAACTACATGTCATATTAGGTTATACATTTTTTATGATTGAGAACGCCTAGTAACTTAAATTAATTTTATAGAAATAAAAAACATTAACCAAAGCAGATTAACAGGAAACGAGAATGAAATAACAACGTTAACAATTACTATTTATTAATATCTTGTTGCACCTCCTCCTGCCGTTATTACAGCCTGGCAACGCCTCGTTATGCTATTTATGCAATTATCTATAACATCTTGACTCACCAGCCAGCGGCCACACCTCCATAACGGCGTTAGCCAATTCGTTAAGGTTGACGGGTTGTCTACGACGATTCCTTAAAGGTCTTCCGAGAACATCCCATCCCATGTTCAATTGGATTGAGGCCCGGTGATCGGGAAGGCCATATTAATCTAGGAATTAAATTTTCTTCAAAAAAAATATTTATAATTCTAGCTCCATGTGGTCTTGCGTTATCATCTACATAACTAAATTAGGTCTTCTCTGAATTACAACGGTAACACAATCGGTCGTAAAACCTGATTTAGCTACCTTTCTGAATTCATAGTTAACTGACCCCCGTCCATGATTCATCCACTATGGGATCCACTATGATCATACGGGTTTGTGGGTTCATCTTTTTCTCGACATATCCTAGTACAGCCATCAGCTCCTTTTAATTTGAACGTCGATTGACTGACTGAAGACTGACGATTCTGATGTGATGCAAACTTGCGACGGCTTTTTGAAAATGCAAAAAAAACGCTAAAAAATCGCTATTTTTAAATATTCGACTGCATCAAATTTTCATACAGACGGTTCAACATGATATCCTGATGGTGCTGATGGTGCTAATAATCTGACGATTATTATTTGAAGGGATTTTCTTAATATGATGGTTTTAAATTTTTTTTACGATATTTTTTTCGAAAAATAATCATCTCAGTCCATTGCACACATTTTTCTGAATTGCGCTAGAGCGCATGCGTCACGATTCGTACCATGGTTCGGGTCGGACGGCGAGAGCGCTCTGATCTATCTCAATATATAAACATTCAATGTGTAATCACAAGTCGGAATTTAAAAAATTCGAGTTATAAGTCGGAATAGTAATTGAAAATTCCGAGTTAAAAGTTAGAATTTTAAAATTTCGAGATAATTTTTATTTCAAAATTCCGGCATCTCAAAATTTTAAAATTTCACGTTATCACCCGGGATTTTAAAATTCCGAGATATGCCTCAAAACTTTGAAGTAAATTTGAAATGTAAAATTGAGTAATACTTCTGACATCTCGGAAATTTAATATAAAATAAGAGAAATAATTTTATTTTAGGTGTCCCTTACAGAGCCTCGTATCAACATCAAAAACGTTGTTTCTAATGCCTCATTTTCTTTTTTCTTTTACTATTGGCTGTATGTGTATTGAACTGTTTTTTTGATTTATTATTTGCAATAAAACATAAAGTGGAAAGTAAGACTATCACAGATTAACAATTAAAATACATTTTTTTCTGTGGGTGCTTAAGCCCTGGACCACCCGCGTAGTCGGCACCCCTGATCTACGTCACATTATGTATTTCAAATATATACCCAAAATATATTTGGGTACATAAACTACCCCTAAAAATGGATTTTTGGAGATTAAAAAAGGTATGAGGCAATTTTCGATTTACCCAGAAATGACCGCAAGAATTTTAATTGGAACACCCTGTATATTTTGACATATTGGAATGTAAGACAACATCCTAAGTATATAATGACTTTTGCGAATTTTTGAGTCGATGTTCAGTTTTTTACGCATTGAAATGCATTCGTATATATATATATATATATATATATATATATATATATATATATATATATATATATATATATATATATATATATATATATATATATATATATATTAGCTTTGAAATTCTGCTATTCATATTTGTTTTGTGAAAAGTAATCTTGGGTTCGTAGCATTTCATTACATTGAGAAATAAGCAAATAGACGAATAAGAGGAAAGATATACTTACCAGTGCTATATCTGGACATACATACGGAAATGAACCACTATACACACCGAAACGAACCACTTAGAAGTTGTACAAGTTCTTTCACCTTTATTAAGGATCTTCAGAGCAGTATACGATTTATTTCATTGATCATTTATACTTGAATTTAAAATATTAATACTCCAACACTTGTAGTGACGTTGTATGACATTAGTTTTTGACGGAACTCAAATTCTTAGAATACACAAACCTAGTCTACTGTTTATATTTGGTCCATTTGAACATATATATATATATATATATATATATATATATATATATATATATATATATATATATATATATATATATATATATATATATATATATATATATATATATATATATATATATATATATATATATATATATATATATATATATATATATATTATATATTCGTTTGATATACAAACTAGAGCAAAAAATTGTGCGGCATTTGACAAAGAAACGTACCAATGAATTACTACAGAACCGGTAAATCACAGCCCTATGCCATACAAAAGGATATTTAGTGTAAAATTGTAAACCGCCACAATTTCTTGTGAATAGAAATCCAGTCCGCGGCTTACCATATCGGTCGCTATCCCTCTTCAACTCATATGAATCCCATTTCCCTTCTCGCTCACTTAGAAGACACCTTCATGAACAAGCCTGCGAATTACTGGCTTTACTGCTCAGTGGCGTATCATCAAGCGCAACCAAGGTGAAGTGACTTCAAAAGACGTCTTATTATGTCATATTCATATATGTGCAAAAACTGAAAAATGTTGTTCTGTTCTACGAGAATGATAAGATTATAATTTTTTTAGCGTTACATTAGTTTGCATATCAAACGAAAGCAGTATAGTGTTCAATAAATAACGGTTATAGGTATCCATGACGAATCCATGTTATTTGTTTTTCTATTTTGTGACAAATCTGTTATATGTTTTTTTAATTTAATTTAATTTAATTTAACTAATAATAAAAAAATCACACAAAATGATTTTTATCGAACTTTAACATAGTTGCCTTTGCACTACGACTTGATATTATATTATATATAACATTAGGCATCTTAAGGTCTGTCTAGCATCCACACGCGACTCTAATGTTTCTGGCAGTGACATTTTAGTATTCCTTATTACAAAAAGATAATAATTCGCCGCTCAAGACTCAAGTAGTCAAAAGTAAGTATCTCAATAGCACGTTTTCTTCATTCCATGACTTGTAATGTAGCGCCCTCTGTAACGCGACTCGGAGGGAACTTTCTCATGGCTATATTCTTGTTTCTCATGTTCGATATAATACGAATAACTATTTCTGGAATGGTAGAAAATATCGCAATTATTTACCATTGCGACTCTCTAACTATTACTACTTACGTATTTTAGAAGGAGATTAATACTTTGTTCATACATATAAACAAAAAAATTATAAAATTAATTATACCATTACAAAATGAATTTCGTACCATAATAATACCATGTAGCCTTTTATGTTTATTATGTGTTTTAATTGAGGCATTTGTGATAGCAAATGTATTAATACTTCCTAGATGCGTTCATAATTTTTAATGATAGTAATTAATTATTGATAGCAATAAGTTGATATATTTCTCTAAAGAGGATACTGAAATGAGGAACAGTTTATAATATTAATTCACTTCATGGAGCATCGTAATTAAAACTAGCAATTAAAAAGCAATATCAAATTATGAAGACACAAAACATGCATATAATTTCAAAGCTTTCAAAACGATTGTTTATGGTGAATATTTTCTTGTATGTATAAGTAAATTCTTGTATGCTAATTGTTTGCGGAAGTTATCGTTTTAATGTCTGGTATTGCTTGACATTAATTATGTTGTAATTTATTATTTAGCGTAGGAAGTAATGTGTAGTAATCATGTGTTATACTACCTGCCTGTAAGCTAAATTAGTAAAACTTATTTAAATATGTTTTGGAATAGTGAACTAACTTATTTGATAAGCTTTTAGCAGTTGTGTGGCTACAAATATTTTGATTATTAAGTGTTTTTAAAACTTATACGTTTAGTAATCAATTTGAGATAGGAAAAAATCGATTTTTCCTAAGGAGTGCGGGTAAATTATTCCCGCACGCAAAAAGCAATTAAACTTGGAAATTTCTGTGTCAATGTTATTTTTCACTGGCAATGTACATACTCGTATTATAATTGAGTAGACTACACAGTGTGAAACTCTGATATAGGTATTCTGGATGTTTGTTCAAAATAGGCTAGTAGAACTAACTCAATGATAACAGTCATTTTGCTTACTCCAATCTACAAATAGGTGAAACCCTTTTTCATATTTACCTTTTTGGATGATTAAATAGCGTTTGCTCATTATTCTGTACCAGTTTCCATATTATCGTTGGAAGCAAAAGAAGGAAATGTTTTTCAAGCAGCTGATAAGTTCATTTCTGAAGATTTACATTACCCTGTTATTATCGTATTGTCGGACGCTTTCCAAAAAAAATAGACGGATAGTAAAACTAGTAATAATAAAACACAAAAACTTTTTATTGAGGCAAATCTTGTTGGCGTTTATCAGACCACTGCTGATATTGACTGAGAATATTATTTGACAACTATAAAGGAAGTAAATAAAGCATATGAAAATTGTTACTTTAAATTATTTGATATCATAAATGAGTTCGTTCCTAAAACCATTATTAGTAATCCAAATAAATTACCCCTCTTGGTACAATTCAAATATTATTAAATATCTGAAACTAAAATACAAAGCTTGGGAATCTATAGGAACAATAGCATTCGAAGAGTTTAAGTTACTAAGGCAATACATTAAAACTGTAATTGATGCATCATATAAACAGTATTGTGAAAACATGGAATATAATATTAAAAGCGAACCCAACAAAATCTGGCAATTTGTTAATATAAAAAAAGCACGCAGTACCATCAATAATGTTCAATGATTTCCAACTGATGGATCCTAGTAGTATAGTTGACGCGCTTGCTCAATATTTTCAAGAGGCATATTTCGATTCGGATAGCACACACACCTGCTGATAATACGTATTATTATGTCGGTATAATAATACGTATTATCAGCAGGTGTGTTATTCATTTTACCGATTTTTCTGAACTCGATGTTACTCCTACCCTAAAGAAACTTAAATCAAAATAACTATGGGTCCTGATGAAATTCCATCTTTTCTCTGTACGGCTCTGTAAGGCAAAATAACTATACAGTGTGAACAACAAGTTTGGAACAGATGAAATATCTCAGCAAAAATGCTGACACGTCGATTTTTATTTTTAATTTGCCATGTTTTGGAAGAGCTAGATAATTTGTTCAGTGGCGTAACGCTGAGTTGGAAAATAATTATATATTTTTTTTAAATGGCTACCCCCATTTTTTAATCTCTTGTTTGAATGAGCATATTTTTCTGAATACCGTAGCATAAAAAATATTAGGTTGCATAAATAAAAATTGCATTTATCGCGAATATTTTTTGCTACCTCCACATTTTACTTCCCGTCAGGTTGGTTCAGATATGAATTTAAGTCATTCTACCGTGCTCAATGTTTTTCATAGTAATGGATTTCACCCTTATGAAGTTATTTTAACTCAAGAACTCTCACAAGATGACTTCGACCGTAGAATGGAATTCTGCGAAGATATCCTGTTCGTACTTGCTTAAATAATATTTTTCCTCACGCACTTATATTCTTATAGGGTTGCTTAAAAAACAAAGTTTATACTAAACCAGAGAACATTCAAACTAAAGACAAAAAAAATGGGAGTAGCCGTTTAAAAAAATATAATTATTTTTCCAGATCAGCGTTACGCCACTAAACAAATTATCTATCTATTTCAAAAGATGGCAAATTAAAAATAAACACTGTATAGTTATTTTGTCTTTCAATATTTAGACGATAAAAACCTTCAAGACAGGCAAAGTAACTAAGCTAAGTGACTTTCTAAGTAACGTGTTTTTTGGAATGACAAAAGCAACCTTTCTACTGAGGGAATTTTAATAGAAATCTGCACTTTATTAGGCAGCGAAAAATCGGCACATTGTAAATAAAATAAAATTACAGGGATACAAAACTGTAAACGTATGGTGTGGAAATCACAAAGATACTATTGTATGTCCTGTATTTATGGGCCCATTTTAAATGCAGAACGTTATGTGAATATTCTTAAAAAGCTAGTCAAATTATTTAGATATCTAATATTAATTTAGTGGACCGTATCTGTTATTTTCTGAACTGAATATTTGAATCAAAAACATGTTGTTTGGGTAGGAGGGCCCGGTGTTATACATTGGCCCGCTATAATCCGGACCTAACGGATTTTTTTCTTTGGATTACAACAAGATATATAAAACTTTTAAAAAGGTTATTAATAATATTAATGAGTTAAAAGAATGCATACGTCTAAAAAATGAGGAAATAAATCACAATAGTGATATATTCCAAATGCGCAAAACGAGGCTTTTTCTTTTCTTCTACCTGAGCCGGTACATTCGTATTCAGCACCCCAAAAAATATAGAATTCCGTAAAGTTACGTTTTTCACCAAGCAGTTTCCACAAAAGTTGTTAAAAATTGCATTTTTTCAACTGACGATGGCGACCTTATAAACCGGTCCAATTTGGAAGTTAGGAAGGTAAATCGACGCAGAATGGTCTTCAACTTTGAATACAGTGATATTTTCCATACGATGCAACGTTTTTCGACTTGAAACGATACTGCTACGAGACAGCAAACTATAGATTCGTGTTCAGCACCTCCAGAAACATTTATATTTCCGTTGAGAAATCTTCTACCGGACTCATGTTACCAAAAAACTACCATTCGATCAGGGTAAAAGGGTGAGAAGTAACTTTATAAAGCGATGCCAAATGTGCATTCAGACCGATGGTGGTTATGTGGAACATGTTGTTAAGGAATTTGTGTTACATTCGTTAAGATTTGCTTTATTTATTTATTTTTATTACTCTGCTTTTGTTAATTATTATTTATCGTTATTTATTTTTATTCTTTCAATAACAATAAAACTGCATTCTCACAAATTTTCTGACTTGGCACAATTATAATTATTATATTATATAATTTTAAAATGTCGCCAATAACCAATAACATGGCCATGAAGTTAAGATAGAGGGAAAATTTATTTTACACATTTTTTTCATATACATAAAGTAACCAGTCAAGGTAGATAAAATACTGATTACACAAGTAACGGATATTTAGAACCTTGGCCATATTTTCACTTTCAGCATTTTATGACCCTTTGCATAACTTAAGCTACGATGTCGAAATATTAACGATAAATAATGGATATGGACTATTGGACTCATTTGAACAAAGTCAATTATTATAATCGTAAAGAACATAGGAAAATGACGAAGTTGACGAAGTAATACTATAAAAATATGCACTTAATATCACCATTTATAGAATTATTAACTTATTATTGCCATGTGTACATCGAAGTTACTACTGTTGATAATAATAGGTGTGAAGTGGAAAATATATGATTTTATCTGTATATGGCTGATAGCCATGAAATAATATGGGTAATGGGTAATATATATATATATATATATATATATATATATATATATATATATATATATATATATATATATATATATATATATATATATATATATATAATTTGAGATAAATGAATATTTAGAGCCCAAATCAAAGGTTAAAAACTATAAAAAAACATCAAACAATGAAATAATGTAAATTATATGCTAAATAAAAAGTCCCAACTCTAGTAACATTGCTAACGCACGCATCTCTATATGCTTCAACAGCACACCACAAATGTCAACCGGCAATCATGAATCTCATTGGTCAGTGTCTAGTTATATTTATATTTCGAGTTATTTATCAGCGAAAAACTCCCAGTCTCATGTAATCGCGATAGACACAGTGCAATAAAATTTATGTAATACAACATCTACATAAACTATGTCTAGTTTAAAAAGAAAATTGTGTTAGCATCGCTAAAAAGAAGCAGTTTCGAGAGTTTAATCCCGAACCAGATACAAACATGACAGTGCTATGTTATGATGAAAATAAGATTGACATTGCGAGAAAGATGTATAAATAATGTGTGTAGATCAGATGTATAATGTAAAACTTTTAGACCATAAATAATGACTGTAAAAGGTAAACCAAAGAAATTATAAATACTAGCTGTTCTATGATTGGCTACATTAAAAAAAATATAACGAGAAGCTCTTAGTTAAGGGGAAGTTCAGTTGTTTATAATAAGTAGAACTTCCGGAGGGACGGATAACAAGGGAGGTAAAAAAACATAGCGAATGGGTGAATAAAAATTGTATAATTTATAAGTTTAAGCTGAATAATTTGTGTGACAAGTACTAAACAAAGGATAAGTGTTTCCGAGAAGATATAATAAAAGTTCAGTGTAATTCAGGTAGAAAGTTCTACGTTTTTCAAGTGCGGCGTTCCCAGGCAGTCTATAGTTGCAGAATAGAGTAATATATGCAACATACATTAGTCAATATTCTCTACGTGAATGGAAAGTAAGGTAATTAGCAAGATAAAAAACAATACAAGAATACGGCTTGGAAAATCTCCAGGTTCCGTGTCGAGGAACCTGTATGCAGTGTAATGTAATGAGGATAATAGATGGCGGCAGGTGAGCGGAGAAAGGTAACAACTGTATAAAGTTCAAAATGATCCTGAGAGAGGGCAGTAGGTAGCAGCCGATTCCAGACAAAACAAATAATTAAGTGTCAAATGAATATAAATAAAATTGTGAGTGCTTCGCATGAACAGGATTACAAAACTTTTAAAGGTAATAACATTCCAAACATTTTAGTTATAAGTATTTCATTGTTATAGAGGCCTTTATTGCCCATGTAGTTAGTTTAAGTTGTGTAGGTTTGGCGTAGGCTAGTAATAAGTTTATAACTTTCAAATTTTCATAAACTTCTCTTTTTGTTTCTACGTTTTGCTTGTCCTTTGGACACAATAATTTCTGATTTAAAGCCGATATAATTAAACCTAAACATATGTAGCTTCTGTGTTATTATTTTACTTTTCAAGGTATACTTTTCACAGTTAATGATTGAATAGAATATACAATTTCTATCTTCCGCATATACTCGTATATACATCTATCGTTGCTTCAATTCTTATGTAATCATACAGTTTGACGTGTCTAAGATCCTAAATAAAAATAAAAATTATCAATCTAATAGAACCTCCCCTACTGGATGAGAGAGTCATGCTCTATAGTGAACCCCTTCTCATAAAAATAATTGTTCTGAGAACTGGCGCCCTAAGGAGGGAAGCATTAGCAGGAAGAGAGCGTAAGTATTCTGTTCTGTTATCAGGTTTGTCTCTGCTATGCGATCACTATTATCGTGTCAATTATCAATGTCATAAGTGATACCTTATTTTACAATTTGCCATACCATAAGTAGGCCAGTAAATATATAAAACTTTGTAGAATAAATATAAACACAATAACACAATATATATATATATATATATATATATATATATATATATATATATATATATATATATATATATATATATATATATATATATATATATATATATATATATATATATATATATATACAGGGGATAGAACGCACGTTTTTAAAAAGAAAAGTGCCTATAAAGATATGGCCGATCTAGCTTCCTAGGGAAGATACAGGGTGTTAAAATTTAATTTTTTTTTACATTAATGTGTAATATTTTCTGAACGGAATGATATATTCACTAAATATTTTACACATATCTTAACCTGCATAGGATCAACATGTTGTATTGTTCCTGTCGAAAATACTATAGTGGATGTTACTTTTTTCGGGTACTTCGACTATTCTGCATAATAGAACTTTTTTTTCGTACGCCACTGACATTATATGATACATATTTCTAAAATAACGGCCCCTTAGTAACAATTTTGATCTCTTGTAATTTTGCTCTAACTATGACAGTTTTCGAGATATTGGCCGTTGTTTCTCTGACAGTGTAATGTCGTTATTATAATTTTTTTTTCTCGAATTTTCTTTATGACTTATAAACGAACGCTTAGATTTTTTCATGTTTGGGGGATAATGCCTATTAATTAAGGCGCATAAAACAAGCGGTAAGAATGTTCAAAAACTTGCACAGTGGCGGGGTGGAAGGGGTGCTCCACCCCTTTCGTAAACAGAACTTCTACGCCAAAGACTATTTAAAAAAAACTGTTATTTTCATTATCTACATACAGTTTAACAAAAATAATGTCCCTTCTTCTGTTTCGAAATTCCTGTGCGGTTCCTAGTTATTTTGATTTTTAGTGTTTGATGTGGTACTAAATTAAGTAATTTATATAAGATATTACACATTAATGTAAAAAAAAATTAAATTTTAACACCCTGTATCTTCCTTAGGAAGCTAGATCGGCCATATCTTTATAGGCACTTTTCTTTTTAAAAACGTGCGTTCTATCCCCTGTTAAAGTTTGTCTACAAAAAACTGACTCACCCTGTATATATATATATATATATATATATATATATATATATATATATATATATATATATATATATATATATATATATATATATATATATATATATATATATATATATATAAATCTAATCCCTAGCTTTAGATGTTCGTTTAGGTGTGAAGTGGAAAATATAGTAGTTAAAATGATTTTATCTGTATATGGCTGATAGCCATGAAATAATATGGGTAATATTATGGGTATATATAAATCTAATCCATAGCTTTAGATGTTCGTTTTAATTAACAGGGTCAAGTAGGTACAGGGAATACTCTTAAAATTGACATTCCCTTATACCAAAAAAAATTCCCTAATATCAGTCTACTTGATCGTGAGATATTACAAAAACTGATCACATCACGGGTGTGAAGTATAAAACAAAGAACATATCAAGACACCTCTGGATCAGAGGTTGCAAACCATGTTTTCAAAATTATGTTTGTAGGATTGTAGGTAGGATACATAACTACTAATACCTAAATAAAGAATAATTATGCCGCCTACAATTTTTTAAAAAATAGATACATATGTGGTATATGATGCCAAAGTCTGCTGACGAAAGCTGAACAACGGAAATAATGCGGGATAAAAATTCCGATGTCGCCACGTTATCTATTAATAAATTAGGTTCATATCTTAGTTTATCTCATAGTTTCTTATAGAAACAAGCCAAATTTCCATTATGCTCTGACCTCGACCGTTGCATATTTTATCACCATTCCCCTTCATATGTCGTTGTTCAACTCTCGTATTGCGGACATTATATAAATGTGAAAATTTTTAAAATCATATTTTAAGTACTTGTTATAGTAGCATTTCTATTTACTCATTTCCCGAGCGTTACTTCTTTTATAATGCAAATTTCTCCTTGATTATTCGATGCTCTATGTCAGGATGGGCATTTATATTCATTATTAGAAATCAAATCCAAATTTTTATGCATAAGTGATTTTTTTCTATAAATTCCTCTTCCTGGTATTGCGTGCGGCACTACTGTGGCATTACTCTTCAGAATACCTACCTAATTTAAGTGAAAATTACCCGTTTTACGTTAGCTTTTACCGTTTTAGTAACGACATACGAGTACTTAGATTGCATTGAAACCCGACAAATTTGAACTATTTTCGCTGCATCATTTAAATAATAATTGACAATTATTGCAACTTTTATTATTTTGCATTTGTAAGAAGCTGTTTGGAATATGTAGTGTTGTGTGGAGTTATTATAGTGTTCATATTTTAGGCCAGACGACAAGTTGTTCTAGGTGGAAATAAATGGGGGCAAGCCGCAATACAGTTTATTCTCTTTGTTTTGATGCGTTGAATACTATACTAAATTCGCATGCTCTATCGATCCCGGATTTTTTAAAATAACTCGGTTTGGGTGGACCGTACAGAAAATTATTAAATAACCAAAAATAAAGCAAATTAAATTGATTGATTGATTGATAGATTGAGTAGATAAATCTATCAATCAATCAATCAAACTATCTAGTCAATGGACAGGTTGCCGAGATAAGACGCTTAAATACAGAACATACATGTTCTAGTATACCGTATTTATATAAATTAGTGTTTTTCTTGTGCTCGGTTCCACACCATCTAGAGGTAGAGCACTCGGCGCTTTTTTAAAGTGGTTTAAGTATATATGCCTAATCCACTTTTCTGCCTTTGCAAAGGTTCTAATGTGTGTATTTACATAATATGCTTTACTAACTTCACATTCGGTTTTTTTGGACGTATGAGGTTGATCATTGGATCATCAATGTTCGTCATCAAACTGTTCGACTGGTTCTTGTTCATTGCCTATTTCTTCGATATTTTCATCGGTCATTAATTCTTCTAATCGAGAATCGATGTCTTCGTCGTCCCCTAGATCTTCCTAGATAGTCCCCTGGCACGAGCCACACACTACCGAACAGTGTAATCCTGCTTTTCGACAACTGCAGGCTACGTTGCTACCTTTTCTACATTTACAAGAAATCATCTTCAATAAGTCTTGGGGGGCGGCGTCTTGCAGCCCATTGGGCGACAGCTTTCAACCCCAGTTAGTGGGTGATTTTTCGTTACCATACCATTTTTGGACTAGGTAGGTACGAAATGAGTGCATGCGGGCTGCATCTTCGGTTGGAGGAAGAGATGCAATATTAAATAAGCTCTTTGTAATACATCCATTGCTCAAAAAATTTGTGTCTATAGGTGTGTAGTGATGTGTCGCCGCTCTTTGTCCCCTAAAGTGCCATAAGGAATTAAATTCCAGCGTTGGTTATGATTTCTGGAGTTGCATTTGGGTCTCTAAAATAGTAAATGGCGGTTTTCAAGCTTGACTGATTGCTTAAAACCTAGATTGCTGAAGTGGTGTCGCACCCACTAAATGTATGTAAGAAAGACATTTTTCTTTCACAGCCGGGTCCAAGTGTGATGCAGCGGGTGAATAGAGTGTAGCGGGTGAATAGTCATGATCAGGTAATTGACCCTACCCCGGTTCGGATTTTCGATATATCAACATCTTTATGTAAAATTCAGTTATTTGGGAATTTTTAAATAAAGTTTGGACATAACTCAGATTTTTAAAATTTCGTGTACAACTCGAAATTTGTATGTTAAATTATTTCTAAAGTTAGAACACGAAATTTTAGAGAAAGGGGAATAATTTTATTTTAGGTAGCTTCGTAGTGACGATCATTTTAAAATTTTATGTGACTGCTTATTTCGCATGTGCAATAATATAATATTGTTTATAATAAATAACTCACTTTAATCCTAGACGTAATAACTCACTTTAATCTTAGGGCATTAGGGACTATTGCTAGTGCATAATGTGAGAAATATATGTTCATATAGGATACAGACGCACTTTCCGCTATATAGTAGAGACCAAAGCTATTTAATAAAATAGTCTTAATTCAAGTACAGTGTTTTTTTTCATTTCCATAGCCTAATTTCCAATACTTTTCACACAAACAAATTAATGTTTTAAAACGCATTGGTAAGCTAGTGAGCACCCCCATAAGGTCAGCGCCCCGCCCCTGCTGCAGATTCAACTTGGATCTAGCGAATGTTCAGTATATGGTCCGCAATATCTGCTGACGATCGCGTAACACTAATAACAAAATTAGCATCATTGGTTCAAAATTGAAATACCCAAAAACTCCGTTGTGATCATCTCCTGATCTGTGCTAATGGTTAGCGAAAATGTTTGTGTTTTATCTTTTTTGGTGTAGCTATTAATATTTAGATACATGTGATTTTAAATCTTTGACATTCTTCTTACTGTCACAATTTTATTAGTCCTGATATCCAATGTAATAAGGTATATTTTTGATGAAGTGATAATGAACTACTGTACTATTATTTCATACATTGTTTTATTTAACTAATTAAAAAATAAACTAAACTATTTAGCTATACAGAGTGCTAGCAACATTTAACTATATAGGGAAGTCCAGTTTCCCTGCATCAACTATTTATTTCGTTTAACATATAATCCTTAACTCCACTAGTAATTACGTAGTTACGTTGTGCACTTAAACAATTGGGAAATTTATTTAAATAAATTAACACTTTCATTAATTTAACACGTACAACATGCATATGTACACAAATAATACATTAAGAATTTCCTCACAACTTTACTAGTAGGTATAGTTTGTCCTTTAATTTAATATAGGTAACGCATTTTCTTCATTTCCAAGACACTGTTGCAAGAATAATATATCTTTCGAAACGTATTAATTAATTGTGTATAAACGAATATATAAGTAATATTTGAGATATTATAGGTTCCAACTATAATACGCAAGTATACACATGTACCGTAAAACGGGGTAAGCCGTCTCGCAACAGCTGAATCGCTAGCAGTGTGTGAGCAACATATGGCAGATAGTGTTGTGCAATAAAGGTAAGCATATCACGTGTAAGTAACGTCACACAATAATTTCAAAATATATGTATAAAATTGTCCCAATAATTTGGGTGTCCAACTTTCACATGTAGAGCCGTTTAAGTGAACATGAGACATAACTTTAGTATAGTAGGAAAAAGTTATATGTTAGGTTATGTCAACTTACAAGTTTTATTGTTTTTTTTAAATACGTTATTTTTTCGCGATTTTTTTTTTGAAAAAGGGGCTATTTGGGACACCAATTCGGGGTTACTTGGGAACTTTTTTAAATTTGCTAAAAACCTGTTTTAGGTAGCCAGTATGGTGCGTAAATACAAAAGAACGCTCACAAATTGTCGAAATGGGAAAAACTATCGACCTTATATGTCTTATTCAAAAGAAAAATTAGAGCAGGCCGTCCAAGCGGTAAAGCAAAAGAGACTAACTATTTTACAAGCTGCCGAGCAATATTCGGTACCAAAATCCACTATTGGCCGACGAGTCCTAGATCAAAATATTAACTACAAACAACCTGGACGCCCCACTCTATTTTCAGAGGATGAAGAGCAAATAATAATTCATCATCTTAATATGGTGGCATCATGGGGCTTTTCCTTTGATTCACTGGATCTACGACTGTTGATGAAAACTTACCTTGACAAGAAGGTAGTTCAGGAAGGGCGTCTAAGGGATAATTTACCAGGGAAGGATTGGGTTGCAGGATTTCTTAATCGTCATAAGGATCAAGTATCTAATAGACTATCTGCGAATATATCTTCAAAACGGGCTGCACTCTCCCATTACACCATTGATCGTTTTTTTGGAAATGCTGAACAAGTTTTAAAAACAGCAGATTCTTCTTTACTGATAAACTACGACGAGACGAATCTAACAGACAATCCTGGAGCCAAAAAATATATTGTGAAACGCGGCAGTAAATATCCAGAACGTGTAATCAATTCGACAAAAACTGCCATCAGCCTGATGTATGCCGGCACAGCAGATGGTCAACTGTTGCCTATCTATGTAGTATATAAGGCAGAGCATCTGTGGGATAGTTGGACCACGGGAGGTCCTTCCGGTACCAGGTACAATCGCTCACGAAGTGGCTGGTTCGACTCCGTTTGTTTTGAGGACTGGTTTTTTTCCATAGTTGTTCCATTTTGCAAAAGCAAAGAAGGTCAGAAAATATTAGTGGGTGATAATTTGTCGTCGCATTTCTCACAAAAAGTCCTGAATGCCTGTGAAGACCTGAATATAAAGTTTATTTGCTTACCAAGCAATGCGACCCACGTCTTACAACGTCTTACAACTCTCGACGTAGCGTTTTACGACCCTTTGAAAAAATATTGGAGATCAATCCTTACCAATTGGAAAAAAACAGCAGGAAGACGCTCGACGACACTAACTAAAGATGCATTTCCAAAATTGTTGACGGAACTTCAGCAAGCACTAGATGAAAATGGAAAGGGTACCCAAAACATAATTTCTGGTTTTAACAAAACTGGTCTTTATCCATTAAATCCAAATAGACCCAAGGAACGACTGCCTCAAAAGGAAACAGGAGACAACGCATCTCTAGTGTCAGATTCTGTTATATCACTGCTCAGTGAAATGAGGGGCAATACTCCTGACCTCGCTAGCACTTCAAAACCAGCCAGGCGCAAAAGGATCTCCGTAGAGCCAGGAAAAAGTATCGGAGCCGAAGATATTGCTTCACCATCAACTTTGAAGCAAACGAAAGGAAAGAGAGCAAAAAAGAGACGGGTGATCGATGATTCTTCTTCAAGTGAAGCTGAAGAAAACAACGACCCTAATATATTCACCCTTGATGACGACACTGATTCACTTGAAGAAGGTATAGAACGTTACCCAATAGAACTTGAAGATGATGGATTTGAAGCAGAAGAACGAGAAGTTGGGGAATCTCAATTCGACTCTGATAGTAGCGACGACTTACCCTTGGCCCAGCTAGATATGAACAGGTTGCCTGAAGAAATCCCAGCGGTTGGTCAGTGGGTCGTAGTAGAGTACCAAACGAAGAAGAAAACTCGCCACTACGTGGGACAAATTGAGGCCGTCGAAGAAGGCGAGGAAGGCGAGGAAGGCCAAACGTTCCTAGTCGATTTTTTGAAGAAATCAAGTAAGACTGTTAATTTTAAAAAACCTCCATCCAAAGATACCGATGTGATTTCATTAGACATGATTGTTAAGAAATTACAAGAACCCAAAGTAGATGGATCTGATAGCCGACGATTTTATGTGTTTCGTGAAAATTTGTCACGATTTACGTTCATTTGAGTTTTTTAAAGTTTTTAGGTGCTTAAAAAGTGCAATTATTTTTTTAGTTTTTTTTCTACCAAAAGAATTGTTTTAATTTTCCCAAAAAACGTTTATATGTATTTTTTATATGTATTTCTTTTATAAAGAATGAGCCTAGCCTAAAACTACATGTAATGCACTTAATTTTTCGTTGATTTGTTTAATAAAAATTCGTTTTGTATTTTCACATGTACTTCATTTTTAATCCTGAAACAACGTTGTAACCGACGTGGATATACGACGTTGTTTAATTGAAATTAGGAAAAATTCAATTCTGTATGCGGTCAAATCTGCAATGCCTATCATATGGTAAGTTCATTTGGGTAGTTAGGTACATCAGGCCCATATTAACTTTATTTTGATAAAGCAATCGCTCATATATTTTTTTTCGATTTCTCAAGAAAAACACCATTTGGCGTTTACAACATTGTTCCAGCATAGCATTCAAACATTACTAACCAAAAAGTCACTTAACACTTGTTTTGATCATTACATGACATCATTGAAAACTTATTTCTAATTTATAATAACATGCATAATAAAACATACAGTACCAATATAATAAAAACATACAATACAAAAATAATGAACAGATACTGTACAAAACATTTAGGAAATATCATAATATCAATATTAATAACATTAATATTAAGCAACATCTAAATACTTTATTATTCTAAGTAAGTACAAATTAAAATTTTGAAGATATTGAACACTTTAAAATATGTTTGCTAAGCATTATTATTTATCAGACAGACATTTGACGAAGAAAGGTAAGAATTTTATTTTAAATAATTTTCTTTTTTAGATCATAATATCTGCAATTGTATGTCTTTATTTACCTAGAATATACTTTTTTAGTATTTTTTTAAAGGAAAGTAATATAGTAGTAGTAGTATAGTAGTGTGTTGTGGAACTCCGTGCTTTATTTCCAATTTTTCACTTAGGTCATTATTTATTTTTACACACTGATACCTGTTTGATAGATAACTTTTACATAAATTTGGAATACGTATTGGCTCTCATTCCAATTTCTTCTAAAGATTGTAATAACAATTTATGACTGACCGCGTCTAAATCCTTTGATAAGTCGATAAAGATCCTCAAACTGGCTTACTTTATTTTTATGGTTAGGTCTAATAATGCATCTTGAGTAGATATTCCTTCTCTTAAACCAAACTGAGATTTGGACAGTATATTTCATTTATTTAAGAATGATATTATTCATACTTTAATGATTATTTCGAATAGTTTTGACAAGTGTGTTATAAGAGATACTGGTCTGTAATTTGTTGGAATAGTTTTTTACCGTTCTTGTATATCGGAATAACTACAGATTGCTTTAGGGCTGTAGGCTGTAGGCCATGTTGCCAGTTCTGTAGATTTATTAAACATATGTTTTAAAAGTTTTACAATATGATCTGAAATAGACTTGAGCACTTAGAAATATACTTGAGATAGACTTTAGCTTGTTTAGGCACTTGAAATAGACTTGAGCTTGTATATTATAGGTATCTAGTCCTGGTGATTTTTTATTTTTTTCCTAGTTTATTAAAATCTTTAGTTAATTTTCATTTATATGTAATAGAAATCACAGAGTTTTTTAATGATGTTGCATTAGATGTGTAATTAGGGTCTTTTTTAATTTTACTAGCAAGATAGTCGGCCATCTTTGTATACGTTGAATTAAACTCGTTAGCAGTATCTTTTGCGTTTGTTATTATTTTGCATTTTCATTTTTTAATAAATTAATTTGATAATTATCTGTGTTTGTCTTTCTAATTTCTTTCACGGTCTTCCACAATTTTTTTCTTTGCGCATTTATAATATTTTTATAATATTCAAATTTTGTTTTTTTATTTGACCCGTAAGCGCGTTTTTGTATCTATTATATTCACCTTTTAAATCAATTTTATTTGGATTTTTTTAAAGTTTCTGATAATAAATAATTAACTATTAACGTAAATCTCCCGTTCGATATTCGAGTAATAATAAAATAAACTAAAGTAGCAGTGTCAAGTACCGCGAGTGCCCCACGCGCACGCCTCCACAGTCGTCGCAGCGAAAGTCGCCTCCTACCGCTTCCCCTTTCCACGACTTAATATCACAAATGCTGCCTGTCGCGCGGGCTCATAACACACGTTAAATTCGCGCGGACGAAGTCGCGGGTACAAGAATGATTATAGATGTTGAAATGTCTTCTTTGTATAATATACATCCTATTGAGAATAATAATTATTAATATATTGGATAAGGATAATTGATTTATTGGTATTATATTTCAGACCACTATATCACCGGTCACATAACGAATCATCCAATCCATATAGGTATATCAAATATAATATATATGTATTTGTGTTTTAAAGTTACACAATCAAGAATTTGCACCAAAACAAATTATATAACGAGTTATTATAGCGTTAAAGGAACCATATATAGTGATTAAATATTTGGGTATTTAGATAGCTCGGAGCGTGTTGAGGAAGTGCTGACAGAAACTAATGAAAAATAAATTGCTGTAGCCTTACATGCGATCATAATTTATATTAACTTATAAACTTTGATAATTTTAATTAACCAGGAAATAAAAGAAATTTCAAAGTAAACATCGGAACGAAATGTAGGACAGCAAGGCCGTACGGTGAAATACTTATGCAATACCATAACAAACAAGACAAGTTTCACTGCCAGCATCAGCCAGCGAGCGGTTTGGTGCAAAATAATTAATCTCCACACGGCGAATCGTCTTGTTACGGTTGCTAATTAAAAAGGCTTCACTGTTGACGAAAATATGTTTAAGAATAATCTTATATTCACCACTTTCAAATTGTGTATTAAGTACGTATGATATTTTATTAAGTACGTCACCGTCATTTTTTTAACATCAATTTTCAGATGGGAAAAGGGAAAGATCGGTATTTATATTCAAAACAATATACAATTAACGGTTATGTGCATATTTTTGCTCAAGAACATAATATTTGTCTAGCAGTAGCAGCGCAAAATTTTCAACGCGATTACGTCAATGCCCAAGGCAAAGAACAGTCGTATGAAAACCTTTTTTACGATCGGTTTTTTATAGGAATTTTACCTCATATTAAATCTGGAAAGCAAAGTTCTCGTTACTAGCAGACCGTTGCTGGCAAAGGTCTTACGATTTATTTTGCAGCCCGCTGAATGACAGACATTTAATCGGCTTTAACAAGGAAACATTATTTTTTTATTTCAGGTACTTAGTAGAAAAAGTTACTACTTTCAGATATTGATAAAGAAATTATTATTATTTATCATACTTAGTAGATTCAAGGAGTCGGCATTTTGCCCTGAAATTATAGGTAGTGGGTAGTGCTAGACCTTTAAAACCTACTCCCCCGCCGGGGGAGTAGGTTTTAAAGATTTTTAGGGTTTTAAAGATTTTTAGGGGTTTTAAGTAGATTTTTGAGGGTGCTGAACACGAAAAAGAATATGTCAAAAGTTTTTAACAATCATCACCCCCTCAAACGGCCAAAACCACCAATATTGCCGGTATTTCTACCAGACAGCGAGGGTTTTGATGGAAACTTTTAAATGTCACAAAAAAATGTCACTATGAAAATAGTTGGTATTAATAATAAATTAATGTGTACATGGACAATGAAATAAATCGTCACAATGTTTGGATGATATATAACCAGATATATAACTTGTGCGTCTGAAATGTATAAAAAGTTGAATGACCGGCAAAACTGACCTACAAAGTACTACTCATGCCAGTTTGTTATATTTATGAACCTTAGCAACTTGCAATCATTCAAGAAATTTTCTTGGTAGGGAATGCCCTTCTCTGTTAACTATTAATTATTGAATTCTTCTCTTTCTCCAGGATTGCTGGTATGTTTCTTCATATTTTCGGCTATGACAAGGCGCATTATCGATAACCACGACATTTTCTGATTCCACATGTTTATATACGCCGCCGGCAAAACATTTCTGATATACTTCCGAATTCATTTCCTCGTGGTAGTCTCCGATCTTCTTGGATTGAAATTTCTCCATTGGGCAAAAGTCCACTACCACTTCAAATATGCGTTATGATCAAACGGCATTTTTGAACCAGTTGTCCAGCCTTCATTTGCAGCGTGCATTTTTCACGTTTTCACTCTGCCAGACTCTCTTCACAGTATGACCTTTGGTGACCCATGTTTCATCAGTGTAATACATTTTCCACCCTTCGTTTCGAAACATTTTTATTTTTCGAAGATAATCCATCCGCCAAGCAACTATTTCATATCTTTCTATGAGAATACTCTTTCTGTCTACTTTTCCATCCGTAAAATAATTTTTTTTCAATCTTTCAAATTTTTTGCCCGACGCCCTACAAATTTTAGGTATAATATGATGATTTGATGCGTCTGTATAATCCAAACACATATCAACCAATTCATCCTTATCGCGATGAGGATGATCTCTCTGTATGCATTAAAATACTTGTAAAATAATTTTCTTGTCGGCTACCGTTCGATAGCGCCTACGTTTTGCATCTGCGGCAGATGACGGCCCTGGAATACTTTCCATCGTTCAGTGATATTATATTGTATCACAATCACAATAAAAGAGCACTACACAATCGCGAATATCTCAATCAACAGCACTATTTAATCGCGAATAACCGTTAAGAAATACACTCGCCAACCCGCCAATGCTGGTAAATAAAGGCAGAGGAATGATACCTAGTGTACACGACTGTACCAAATGAAAACAGATAGCACGTCATTTCCAAAAGTTAAAAAGAGATATATGCTTTCAATGTCAGCTTCTCGGCTTGCGAACTTAGCGGCGTTGCCGCTTATAACTATTAAAATATGTGTTTATTGAATTGCCTGCCATACTGAAGTAGACGAAAACATTTTCAAAGTAAATGTAAAAATGAATATATACATAAATAATATATAAATGTCACTTTAACATAGATATATATGTTGTTTTACCATAATAAGTATTCATTTTTTAATACCCAGTTTTTCTATTATTCCCAGGGAAGCTTACTTAGTAGTACCTACTTCAGTCTACGAAATAAAGGAATTAAAATACCCCCCCCCCCACAAATCAAATATTAACGCAGGAAGAGGTGGGGCATTATGTATTCCATAGTATCCTTCACCCTGTATAATATACATTTAGAAACATTTACTATTCGAATGTCTATACGTTTGTATATCTCTGTATATTATGAACTTTTAGATTTTAAAGCATGTACTGTAACTGACCTGATTCTAATCCCATACAGTAATTTCTTACAAGAGATTCCTGTATTCAAGGTTTAAGAAACAAATTTTTACTATTATGTTTTTGTATTCAAACTATAAGGTATTGCAACTGTATTCGTGTAATATAAAAGTACTTTATTTAATTTAGGTACATTGCATTACAAATAATTTCCACATAATTAGATTTGATACATATTGGAATGCATAAAACATTGGCTCTATTTCATAACATGTGCTGAATGAATAAAACCTGCTTATTAATTACATGCTCTAATTCCAAGCATAAAAATTAGAACAAAAATTTTATCTGATGATTATCATATTTTTTCAGGAACATGATGGAGAATTTCACGGCCACAATCCAGTATATGATGGTTTATCGGGCAATGCCGCGTTAAAATAGGGTTTCCCTCGCGGCCGCAAAATTTCTATTTTTATTCAAGTTTGTA
Source organism: Tetropium fuscum (assembly GCA_964058915.1). Classification (NCBI taxonomy): domain Eukaryota; kingdom Metazoa; phylum Arthropoda; class Insecta; order Coleoptera; family Cerambycidae; genus Tetropium; species Tetropium fuscum. The sequence continues at coordinate 11,432 of CAXKVY010009217.1, read as the reverse complement.
TAACTATACCGATAAATAATAAGGCACCACGACAGTTTGGTAAGTACAGGTAATATATGTTTCTCGAAAACAAAGATTCCTATAGAAACAGTTACATCATTATTATATGTAACGTATTATGCTCCTACTTAAATATTTTATTACGACCACGCCTTTTAAAAATATTTTCGCTTTTGCTAGTCGTTCTCGCTTCCCCAAGTACGTCCCATATACGCTTCATTAGTTTTTATGTAAGAGACAACTTGTTGACTCGAGTACCAAAGAAAGTGAATTGGTTATTTGGATTGTTTTCATATACATTGTACAATAATTCAGATAATCTGATTAGTATGAAATATGTTGCTGTTTCATTTCATATATTAAACCAACATCCGTCTCGTTTTTATATTATATATGTGTTTTTATGTTATATACGCTGGTCTGTATGCACAGGCCTGGTCATCCTATGCAGTGGAACCAGGGACAATTTGCGTGGCCCTATGGCTAGGGCCATAAGAATAGTTGAGAACTGGTGCCAAATAGCTGGCCTAAGAATAAACCCTAAGAAAGCTCAGCTTATGCTATTCAGCAAAAAGAGGAACCAAGAAAATCGACCAGAGATTACTCTCTCTGGTGTGGTCCTCACCTACCACCAGACGGTGAAATATCTAGGTGTTCACCTCGATGCTAAACTGTGTTGGCATGATCACATATCATGCAAAATCAGGAAAGCAACGTGTGCACTGTGGACGTGTAGGAGGGCCTTTGGTGGAAGCTGGGGTCTTAATCCCAAGGTTCTCCACTGGCTCTACTGCACTATTGTTAGACCAATTTTAACTTACGGGGCCATCGTGTGGTGGCCTTGTGTTGAAAGGAACTCAACTAACAGGCAACTGGACAGGGTCCAGAGACTTGCGTGTTTAGGGATGACTGGAGCATTGAGAACGGCTCCCACCAGAGCTCTGGAGGTGCTATTAAATCTCATGCCACTATAAATATTCATTAAATTGGAAGCTATGCGTGCGGTATATAGACTGCGCACGCTAGACCAGTTACAGGTGTGCTCATTCGGGCACTCTCGCATGTGGAACTGGGCCATCGAACGATGTCCGGTTCTACTCATGAGCGGTGATCATATTCCCACTAAACTATATCCCTCGAACTTCCTGGAGGTCATAATCCCTGACCGCGAGGAGTGGGGGATAGAGAACACCCCGATGGCAATCCGCAACGGAACCAACTGGTATACGGATGGATCCAGGGCGGATGGAATGTCGGGTGCCGGAGTCTTTTCTGACTCGGAACAAATAAGTAAATACTTTGCTCTGGGTGCACATGCTACTGTCTTCCAGGCCGAGGTATTTGCGATTCTATCCTGTGGGCTGGAGCTGCTAGCTGGCCCACAAAGAAGTGGTAGAATCAATATATGCCCCGACAGTAGAGCTGCCATCTTGGCACTTAGTGCCGTTGAAGTGCGCTCAAAACTGGTTCTGGAATGCAAGACCGTCCTCGAGACGCTCTCTCAGAGGAATAATTTACGCTTTGTCTGGGTCCCAGGACATGCTGGTGTACCGGGAAACGAGAAGGCCGATCAGCTAGCAAAATTAGGCACTTTAGAGACACCTACTGGGCCTGAACCCTTCGTAGGGATCTCCAGAAGCACAGCGGTTCTCTCAATGAAGACTTTAGCCCAACAAATGTTTCAACATTGTTGGACAACTGCTCCAGGCATGAGACAGGCTAAAGAACTCATATCTGGTCCCGACGCTGGGAGGACCAGACAGCTGCTGAAATAAAGCAGATGTAACTTAAGAACAGTGACAGGCCTACTGACCGGTCACTGCCACCTAAGACGACACCTTTACATAATGGGTCTTGTGGAAGACCCTGAGTGTAGGGGATGCTTGGACGATGAGGAGACAGCAGGGCATGTTCTGATGAATTGCCCCGCTTTCCTGCATACACGTATGCAATACCTGGGACAACTGATGCTGATGCCCAGGGACTTTAGAGAGCTATGTCCCAGCCGCCTCGTTGGCTTTATTAAGGCAACTGGACTGGTATAGCTCTCGAAAGGCGGGACGTGACGGGCCCATACTGAGGCCTATACGTCAAAGGGCAGAGCCCCCGCCAATCTCAAATCAAATCAATCAATCATTATATATGTGTTATGTGTACTCCGTAGTAGTAAAATTATAGACAAAAATACCACCGAAATGGTCAACCTAAAACTGTAGAGAAAAGTTGTAAAATGTTGTCGTAAGGCGGTACTATAGGGGTCTTAGGTAGTAGCAGTAGAGATGACTGTGACCAGGGGTCACAGGTAAAATAAATACTATTTTCTACAATGATACGACTTTTAGGTTCTTCGGTTTATTGTACTACTAATCTACTATAGTCTCAAGTTCACTACATCTATTTATGTAAATCGATCTACATACATATATACGATATCTACCTACTCAGTCTACTTACATAAATCTTGGCTATGCGAATAAGATAATATACTCTTTACATCTTTAAGTTGGCGGTTACGTCGTTAAAGTATTCTTAATCTACAAGATAGACTGTTCGAGTGTTCTTCGTTAAAAAATAATACAACTAGAGAGACAACAAAAAGTCCATTATATGTGACTGTTGATATATCCGACTAACATTGTTGTAAACTGCTGTACGAAAAAGTAAGAAAGGGCACGATTTCGTACATCGTAACTCTAGCGAGAATAATATTGATCAACTGATCGCTTTCTTTTGACTAGCGCGGTACGCCGTACTCGCACTAGCCTTGCACCATTTCAAAACTGACAGAATTTGGTTATCTTGTAGTTGAATTCACTTTTCCTTTCACTTTTTTTGACCACAGGTTTTCCAGACGGAAAACCTCCTATTTCTTATACCACGATCAGTCTCCTGTGTCTAGTCTTCATGATTTTAACATTCAAATTGTAGGTTATGTATTATGTTTACGTTTCTCATCGGGGAACGAGTAACGTTTGTATACATCACGACGAGTTGTTTCAACACATATTTGACTAGTGCAATACTGATTTGATTCGTATGTTTTATATATATGACGTAACCGCCATCTTTAAATATGTAATCTATAATATAATAATATATATATATGTAGGGATGTAGGGATGTATATATATATATATATATATATATATATATATATATATATATATATATATATATATATATATATATATATATATATATATATATATATATATATATATATATATATATATATATATATATATATATGTAGGGATGTATCAGATAAAGGTTTTCGGTTTCGGACGAACGAAAACTAAGAAAATAATATCAGAAATAATATATACAGATATATGGGAAACGGTACGGTATATATGTACGGTGCTGTATCGGATAACGGTACGGTACGGTATCTGTACTTTACAATATCGGATAACGGTACGGTAACATTGAATGATAGCGATGTTCCGTTTACGGCTGGAGGCAAGACTGGTGGGACTTATTACATTTATTAAAATTCGAAATCTTCAGACAGCATGACATGCCAATAAAAGTTTGATAAGAGCAATATTTTCCTGTAGCCTCTTGTACCGTAATAGGTATATTACATCCAACTTTGATATTTTGTAACCTACCATTAGCAATCGTTTAGGCTTATTCTTATTTACCTCTGCCTCCAATATGAAAAATTTAGCAATAGTTTCATCAAAATAATGAGAGATAATTTGCGCACAAAAACTTAAATTAAGCAAATCATTTTCGCGAACGAATATATCTGCACGCACGTGTTTTGCGTGCGAACATTTTTTGTGCTAGTACGAATGTTCAAATCAGTACCCATCTTTAGCGTGCATGGGGCAGGTGTCGAAAGGTTTTTCTTGATATTTGAAATTGTTTACGAGCGCGATTTTCCGGAATGGAGTTGTTTTCGATTTGACTGTAAGGCCTAAAAAGAAACCGATTAGTATGGTGAATATTAACTAAAATATATGATTACTTAACTTAAGAATAATAATAGATAATAATAAGGAAAACTAACGTAATAAGTGATAAAATATTTCCACTTCATTACAGTAATATTAAAGAATATCAAAGATATGCTAGACGAAAGAGAGATAGTATAATATATCCTGTACCAGTAACCTTTCCACGAAGTACGGGTCTTGTTACTGATTTTGAACGCCACGACATGCTTTAAATTATGGTCGTAATTTCTTGTGATTTGTTCTCCCGAATGATACTGGTGGTATATTCGATACTGGTGCTTCCTGGGTAACCGTCAACGAACCCGGCTATATTAAAATTCGTCCCATTACTACGTATATTTTATAAGATGAATATATTTCAATCCTGTTCCATGAAGTACAAAGAGTAATGGTTTTATTTTTATATACGCTATCAGAAAGTGTGTAATGCCCAGGTAAACCTATTTAATTATTAAGGAAATAACTACCAAAAAATAAATATTTCTATAAATATACCGTGCTATATTATTATGAATAATTAGTGCAGAAAAGGAAGTAAACTTCTCTGTTTAATGGGTTTCCGCTTTGTTTCACAAAACAAAGAAAATATTCATTATACATATATTATTATGTGCACTGAATATTTTGTTATTATCACCAATCCAATAGCCGCGCCGCGTCGCGTCGGTATCTTATGGTTTGAAAAATAAATCTTAGTCGATATATATATATATATATATATATATATATATATATATATATATATATATATATATATATATATATATATATATATGTATATATATATATATATATATATATATATATATATATATATATATATATATATATATATATATATATATATATATATATATATATATATATATATATATATAAACATAAATAACTTCAAATGTTATAACTTTAAATAATTTAATACCTATATCATTTTAATTTAAACCGCAACACGAGAAACATTTTTTAAATATATTTATATTAGCTGATCTTCACCGGAAAACTTAATCAACTGACAAACAATAAAACTATACCTATCTACCTATGTAAAGTTCATACTTCCGGAGAGTTGTAAATTTATTGTTATTACATTTAAATTTCCATTCATATTTCATAGCTGTATAAATATGCGGTAGGTACATAATATATACAAGATGTTCGCAGCAAGTCTCTAGAGTGAATTTACAGCTTTCGTCTTTAACATTATTGATTTAATTTATTTTATTCAAAATATTAAAGATAATGCATATAACTGAGATATTGAGATAAAAACGTTAATGACATTTTTATGAATTTTAATTTTCACCTAGGCGGCCGTAGCCCTAAAAATTAAAATCTTAAAAATAACGTAATTTTTTTGTTTTGCTTCAATAAATTTCAATAAGTTTTATTTTAATAAACCATTTTATTACCGATAACTTAGTACTTAGATAACTTATGTCAAAAATTTTGGTGTTCATGATGGTGTTCATAATGAAAATTTAAATTTGCTCATAAAAATTTCATTTAAAAATTCGAAGTTGGATTAATTTTGTTACCTACTTATTGAAGTGAGCATAATATCACAGCTAACTCTATTAAAAATCAATTACTGTTGCGTGTATAAGGCTATACTTTTGGTACAGCTGCATAAGTTGTTGGTTGGATTTTTAAAAAATAACTATGGAATAATATGGATTAATATAATACTATTAATAATATGGAAAATTTTCCAAGTTGAAAATTTTTGGAAAAGTTGTAATAGTTGAAAAGATAAAATTATCTATATTCCACAGCTATATCATATTCTATTTTATGTAGGTCTATTTTTCTATTATATCTTTAGGTAATGATTTATGAAAAGTAAAAAGTGTAGCATAATTTCAAGTAGTTCTGGCTAAGTGTGTGGTACTTCCTCAACTATCTATTTGCTCAAGGCTAAGAAGACATTGTAGGCAAGGGCTGGGTCAAATATTTCAATCTAGAAAACGTATAATTTTATTACTAACTATATCCTTTCTACCATTCTATTTAATTATCACCTGGTAATCTAAATTTTGTGAGGGCATGCTTGGAAGGCAGTTACTGCTTCGAAGATTTATGGTACAAATAAATAGACGAGGTAACTTTTCCTTTCAAACTCACATATTTTAATAACTGATAATGAGCGACAGAGAGTTTGGTAAGACGGTATATTACGATTAAGGTTTCAGACCGAAAAGAGAACAGTGAAAGTTTTGTTACTGTTACACGTGCACGATTTAGGATGAGTTGGTATGAAATGACCGACAGAAGAACTGGTTCAATTACAAATGAAGTTAATCTACAATCTACAGCAATATGATATTGAGTTGGTATCATAAATATCCTAAGTACATGCATGTTCTTTCCTCGTTTCAATTTTTATATTTTTTCAATGATTATTTTAATTGGTACCTATACAAATCTGTTTAATAGACCACAATTTATTTTACAACAGATAACATACATAACGGTAGCTTTTTTTCAAAAGATGCGTAAAATACTACCTCGTTCTTCAATACACTTCTGGATTCGCTTCTGAACAGCTAGAACTGTTTTTAATATGGTTCTGCCATCCATTTGGTTCACCTTTTTTCTAACTGAATATTTTGATCTAACTTGAATTTGATCGAGGCCTTTTGTTCCTATCCATCTGTCATTAAAAATTGTACTCAGAAGAAGATATGTGCCTCCGTAATTATGAATGTATGCTGAAAGCCTTCCTCATAAAAGAAGGGTCCCATAATTCTTGAGGCAGTTAAACCACACCAAACATTGAAACTGAAACCAACTTGAGTTCCTCTTGGACGAACTTGCAGGGGGTTTTTCTTAATTAATGATGAATGTGGTAACAAACATGTCTTCTGATCGCATCACCAGGTAATAACACTACAAGAACTAGCCAATACTTATAAGAACAAACTTGTACGTTTTTAAATCCTACGAACAGTTATTTTCATAATACACATTATTTTAAATTAGTCTCTCAGAATGTGTTTTATATTCTCATGGTAGGGCTCAAAATATCCAAAAACTGCACTGCCTAACTCCAAGGTATATCCTGTTCTTTGATTAATTTGTAAACAGAATGTAAACACAGCTGAGATAATGATGTATGTAGATAAAAATATGTAGATATATGTACATGGTTAGATGGTAGAAACTATTTAACCTTGAAACTCGAGGTATGCTAAATAAATTGTTAATACCAGAGGTTCGCTCACTGTAGAAAACAGTATCCCCATTCCCATGTAAATCGCGTGACCTCTGTACGTTCCAATCTCCATCTCGAAGCTATTTAAGGCTCCCATTGTACCGCATTTGGGGTAACGTGGTAACTGTAAACGAGAAAATAGAGTTTGGCGCCCGAGATATTACCGCCGATAGGGAAAACGGTCCCAATTCGCCCCATCCATTATTTAGAATGTCCATAAAGTGTAATAGGTAGTGCAAGTAGTAATTAATATTGTTACGGAATCGGCAGAAGCGGATGTGCACGATATATTGAAAAATCCCTAGATCTCGGGAAAAACTGCACAATCTGGCAACACCGTACTTGACCATGTTGCAACATCGCATCTGGGGGTGTCAGATACGACCCGCCATAGGCTAAGTCTTAACCCTCTAGGACTTCAAATCGTAACCGAGATACGCCCCTGGCCCCATTTAGAATAGTTGCAGTATATGTGGACTGTGGACTACCCCCTGTAGAACCATTCGAGATTTCTATACCATTCTATATATACAATCTAGAATGGGGTGGAATGAGTGTAAACAATCTAGAAGGGGACGGAATAAGTGAGAACAATCTAGAATGGGATGGAATAATCGAGAAGCTTCTAGAACTTTCCAGAAATTATTATAGAAAATATTATATAAGGGCCAGCCGATCGTTATCGTTACACGAGTTAGTCTAGTTTAGACGCTCTTAGAGACAAGTCCAAGTAATAAGTAATTAAAGTGTTGAGTTAGTGATTTATCATTGTAAGCAGTTGTGACTTGTTTGAAGTTAATAAAGTGTTATTGGGTTCTGGACAGTACCATTTATTTAACGACCTCAGTGGCGTAACAATAAGGACATATTTAACTGCAGCGTAGAATCAATAAAGCGACTTAACTTTCGTCTATGTTTAATGTAACTTCTTATTCTGTTTGATTGATGATATCTCATTAACTTGTACTTACTAATATATTTCTTTAATATTATTGTATTTTGCAACCTACTTAGTTTTATTTTTGTATATATTTTCTTTGTAAGTCCTACCTTGTAATTGGATGATCTGTTGAGTAGTGTATGAAATGAAACAAAAATTAATAAAATAAAGATATAATTAATTCAAATTTTACTAGTCAGTCTTTTTAGCGCAGCGTGAATATAATTGGATCCACGGGTCGAAGGGCCCGTGTTCAAACACTACGAATACCACACATTTTTTCTATGTTTATTATTTTTTATATCTACTGAATTTCTTATTTTTTACAATATATTTTGCGATATTTCATATTCCAATGTGGGTTTCGCCTGTTTCTAGATTTTCTGTATACTTTGGTTTTTACCAAATCTACCCCGAATCTACGTAGGTATCCTATAGAGTATTTCACATTTTATGATTTTTAGTTAAAACTATAGTTAAATTCATTTCAGTTCACTACTAATTTATGTATACTACCTAGCAGGTATCTAGCAAAGCAGGCTCATAATATACTTTCAGATTATCTAATCGAATGTAAGAGAACTAATTTCACAAGATAATTTATTGTTTATACTTATTGTTTAATGTTTTTGTAAACACTGACTTAATATTTCAGTAAGTAGGTACGTACTGGTTATTATAACAAACACAGCGAAAGTAGATATATATACCTACCTACTTAATGAATTGCAAAATACTAAATAATACGATATATGCACATTTCTTTTACGTGAATAATAATGTATAGATTGTACGTACAAGAAAGAACATTAGGTGCCTACTTTTTGAACAGGTTAAACTTGTATTTCCATTTGCTTTCATTTGAGTATTTACACAAGACATACCTATTTAAAATACTTTAGCCCGAAGAGCCCCGCAGTTTAGCGTTTTGTTTAAAATATTAGTTTTAAAATGGGTACCTAAATGATAATGCACATAGAAATAGGGTGAAGTGGGGTAACTGCGTCCCCAAAATACAATAGTTTGACTTTGAGAGGTTAAAACTGATAGGTAAAATTACTTTAATAAATTGTCCAGTAAGATACGGAATAAGTACCTTATTCTTTATTTAATCACGCAATTGCACATGGATTAAAAAATATTTGTAATTTTGGTAGACATTTTTTTAAAACAATGCTGTGTGGCGCACTTACCCATACACACAGGGGTAAATGTGCCAGCCATATCTAGTTTGCATATACTTTACACTAAATTTGATTTGGGGTTATTAAGCCATTCTTCTATATTTAAGAATTAAATGCCTAGAACAGAATATTTTCAGGTTTGAAAAACAAGCTGTTGTAAATAGGCAGAACAATACATTGAAACACAGATTGCCCTTAAGAAATACTAAATAAATCAAGTTTTATTCCAAATTGAAACTTATAACTTATTAAAACATTAACATAAGTATTATAACATGACATGAGTATTAAAATATATTAAACAAGGAAAAATCGACATCAAATGTTAGTCGTTCTCGTCTGTCGGTACGTGGATTGGGACATTTTTGTACGACATCCTCGAATGGAACAACACTGACGTCTGGTACATTTGGCCATTTAAAACGCCCCTCAGGTTTATTGTCACATCTTAAAAATTTTACTTCATAGCCATCAGTATCCTTAGTAATAACTTGGCCAACATAATATTGCACACTTTTTTTCGAGCAAAACTTTACCAGAACTTAGTTAGTTTCTTTAATGTCCATACTTGAAATCTCATCTTCATTGATGGAGACATTTGATAAATCACTTAATTCATCGCTACTTGTAGCCAAAGAAAGTGATTCAACACTATCTGAATCACTACTACTATCGTTGATTCGTATTTGCTTTTTAGTTGTTTTTTAGGTTTTATTGGTTTTGGTTTATTTAATTGTGCATTCTTTAATTCCATAATCTCTTTAACTTCTATACTTGTTAAAACTTCGGCTAAACTTGAAATTTTACGCCTCTTTTAAGGAACGGAACTTGGAAATGGCCTAAATGTATCTACAATAAGACGTTGAAATGACATTTCAATGGAGTTACATGGAGTACATGTGCCAACTACTGAGATACGGTTTGGGTTATTACTATGTGTGCCAGATGTAGTAGCTATGGATAAGTTATCTTCTAAAGTCCTGGAGTCTGCAGATTCATTTGGTACAGAATCATGGATTGTTCCTAGTTCAGCACCAATATTGGTATTATGGGATTCTTCCTGAACAACAGTATCATCAGAATTGATATTGGGCGTGTCTTGAAGATCATGGTCTGTAGATATGTTTTTTTCAATACGTTCTATGTCATCGGTATTTGTAGATTTGCTTTGCTCCCAAGCTTTATATGCTTCCAAGTCTTTTTCTGAAAATGTTGAAAGTGGAATGGCGCTTCTGTTAACTTTTGATTCACTTTGAATATCGGGGTCATGAATACCTGTTGCTTTAAATCCACTTATAATATTTTTGTCGCTTAGGGAGACCCAAGATGAACCAATTAATCTAGCCAAATCGGATTTTTTTGCTTTTTGCCTCGGATGTCATGCCACTAGATCTTTATCCCATTGAACCTTTACCCCTCGAAAACATGCAACATCTAGTGGCTGCAAAATATGGGTGGTATGTGCTGGCAATTAAATGGTTATATTCTCCTCCATTGCTCTGCTGATAACATTTGTGCTTACATGGCTTACGTGACCATCAAATACCAGAAGTCTCTCATATCCTACTGCAGATATAAACTGTTTTAAGAACCAGTTTTCAAATAAGTCGGCTGTTATCCAACCTTTTGGTGTAGCACTATATGCAGAGTTTGGGTAATCACCTTCGCTTGGAATCCAATCCTGCCACAAGCTCTTTCCTTTAAATATTATCAGAGGTGGTAATTTTTCACCAGCAGCATTTACACAGGCTAACACCGATGTATTTTCGCGTCCTGTTCCTGCTGTCTTCCTATGGCATTTTTGTCCCACAGTTGCAATAACTTTCGTTTTGCTTGGGTCACTACAAAAACTTGTCTCATCGCAGTTCCAAATACATTGCGGTTTGTTCTCAAGTCCTAAAGACTTTAGTGTGTGTTCAAGCAAATTAAAAAACTTATAAATGACAAATGGATTCGTTTGGTTGGCTCTAACAAATTCTAAAAGTTCAGGTTTCTTAAGGCACAAATTGTGTCGTTTTTTTAAATGACAACCACCAGTCTTCTCCAGGTCTTCCATTTTTAAAGCGATTTTTAATGCTATTTGCTTTTACATACAATTGTACAAGATTAAAAACTTCTTCTCGTGATAGACC
>CAXKVY010009216.1:0-29359 GCA_964058915.1 Tetropium fuscum | reverse complement strand
GTTCCCGACAGTTCTGAAGACCAGATCTCTAGGAGCAGGTGCAGTGACTTGCGACGGAGAGCGGTATTATACCTCCTGGATGTGACTTGGTAGCACATCCAGGTAGGTACACGTACAGTAGCCCTATACCGGTGTACCGACGCGCATACGGTCAGACATCACTGCGGTGCACGCCCATATAAAATGCATTGTTCCCGCGATGAAATGTTCACGTCACTGCGGAGCACGCCCGTGTAAAATGCATTGACCTGCGCCCAGTTTTCGATTCTAACATATCATACCGGTATAGGGCTACTCTGGGTACACGTATGTCCGGCAGCTAGGCGGACCATTTGCGCATCCTCTCCGTAGTCCCCACATCGTCCTCTCTTAAAATGGATGCATATTTGTCCAATCTCAAACTACATCCACACTGTACACACAGAGGGACTGCTGTAAATCCATTTCCCCAGTGACATATGTTTTAAGGCATATTTATAGAAAATAAATAAGTGACTTTGGTCCTCCAGTTATCACCTTCAGTTCCTACCTGCGTTCAAAACAGTTGTTGTAACCTTAGGTGCACCTAGATGTTACAGACAAAGGCAGAAGTGAGATGTAGAAAACGATACGGCTCAGAGAATCACCCTGGAAACACCCTTTAAAGACAACCGGCGCTGTGTGAATCTGAATATCATCTGATGTAAGAATGAAGCGAGTTCATCAGAGCAGCATAAGTTCAAAGAGGAGATATCGATATTTATCCATTTTATTATCCTTCAAGAAAATGTTAATCTTGGGTGGCAGTGAGCAGTGGTAGTAGGACTACGTCAGACTTTTTCGCTTATACTTGCCAGACAGTGGGAAGCGAGTAATTACAGTAGATAAAGCCCTTCTCGTTACCAACAAGGGTCAGAATACTCCGGAGTATAAGGCACCCTTGATATCTCATTTATCACATATACGAGTGCCTTATATGGTATTACAGCACTGGTCATGCTGCGCCGTGTCTATGGATATAAGCTGATACAGCATAATATGCAAGATATATCGATAACAAATGCATTAATATCTCCAGAGCCGGCACCTTGATACGAATCAGCTTTAATATATGATATACACCATCTGGGCAAGCATCTTCAACTTGGCTCAAGGTTCCAACTCAGTGAGTCGTGATTTTCCGGTTCAGTATTGAAGATTCAGTATGCAGTGATTTTGTGGCTGATATAACCATGGAATGACGAACTAAGGTGTAGACTCCTACTGATATGTATTTGTTTTTGGATTCCCATATGGATGGCCATTGATTTGCTCATAACAATACTAAACTTTTAATACTGCTTGCTCTAGTAAGAAACGTGGTATAACTAGTTTGGTAGATCCATTTGTTTTAATTTATATTTGAAAAATGTACTTTAAATTTTTTGAAATTCCTAAGTAAGTCCGAAATTCATTTTGTTTCTGATTATTCGAGCAAAATACCTGGCTTGGTAGCGTGATATGAATGTAAATGTTGTTAATGTTGTTTCCCATATATGACGGTATTGTTAAATAAAAGTACAGCAAGACTTATCGCGATTTTATCATTTAATAAATCTAAATGTATTTAAATAGGGCAGCAAAGTGGAATAATTTTAAATGTTTCCATTGATCTCGTTCCTGTAGCATGTGAGGATTATGCAAATTTAACCAGTCACTCGCGTTATAAAGTGAAAATAATTTATAAAAATTTAGTATAAAGCGTATTTAGCACAAGGAAAAAGTATGTATGTAATGTATAACACGAATTTTGAGGAGTTAGGTGAACTTAGAAGTTATTATGACTCCTCAGATATAATTGGACGCGTGCATTAAAATAGATAATGGCTTTTTCTACTAGCGCAACTAAAAGGGGTCAATTACGTACAACTTACAAAGAAAATTATAATTAAATAAAACAACAAGGCTACTAAATAGACTAATATTTAGTAATAATAAAATAAAATAGCATTTTACCGCTGTATGTCTTGAGAGAACAAGACACAACTGCCGATGAGATTACTTTTGTCGTTTCGATAAAAAGTAGTACGTAATTGTACATGGAACATGGAACTTCAAAATTCGTATTGAAAACAGAATGCATACGTAAATAATAAAGTAGATTGGACAATAACCAATATTAAATCAATATTGATTATTTTCTTTTTCCATGTTGTTATTTATTATCACCCTGGATAACAATTGCAATGATTTATTTGGTGCCTACACCATTGAAATACCAACGGCAAAAAAGTAGTGTAGACACAAGAATTATTAACGATTACAGTTCTTTGTTTATATACCACCGTAATATGTCAAATATTTAGGAAAATATATGCACTTGGTAGGTAAAAGAACTGCATCGGCCGGTAATTGAACCCGGGCCGCCGAAAATGAAATCAAATCAAAACAATATGTATTTTGGAATTAATTAATACATTAAGACATCCCGGATTATCCCCTTGCCCGGGTCCAGCCAAACATCCACGCGCAGTAAGCACCGTGGCAATTGAGGGGCTTCGTACTCCATTTTATCGAAACGACAAAAGTACTATCATCAGTTGTGTCTTGTTCTCTCTAGATAATAATAACTCCTAAGTTCACCTAACTCCTCAAAACTCGTGTAACTACGTACATATGATGATTAGCGTGCGTAAATCAGAGTCAGTGATGTGACAAGGCCAAGGACTTATTACGTGCGTTAAAATGAGTTCCGTGAAGCGAAAGTGTTTCACAATTGAAGAAAAACGTACTATAATACACCGTTTAGAAGCTGGTGAACCAAAAATAAACGTTCGTTTTATGTGTCGTCCGGTTAGTACGTCTAAATGTCGCCGACCGGGTCGTTATATCCGGAATAAACTGAAATAAATTAAGCAGTGCGATAATATAGTAGACTGTCTAGCAATGTCTGGTAAGTAACCTCGATTTTAATAATATTAAAATCGAGAGTTAATAATGTGTGGTACGATAAGTGCGAAAGGCTGACAGGATCTCACAATTGGAAAAAATTCTTTTGAATTCACAATTCAAAATTCTTTTCAAAAATTTTGCCTGCAACGCATTTTGTAGATTATCCTATAAGATTAACCACCGCGGGTCAAAAGACCACGAGCCGCTACTGACATAAATTATATTTTTTAAAACTATTTTCGCTTTATAACGCTAGCGACCCAGGTTAAATTCCTGACCGATGCAATTCTGTTAAATTTCTGGATAAGTAAAAATGTTTGGCATAGTATAAGATATAATATATTATCTATCATTTACAAGTTGAAGGATCATAAGGCATCGGTGGTTCAGTGGTAGAATGCTCGCCTGCCACGCGGGCGGCCCGGGTTCGATTCCCGGCCGATGCATTTCTTTTATATTTTTGGGAACGTAATATAAGATGTTAATGCGTATGATATACAAAATATTCTATATAATTCACAACTTGCCTGCATCGGTGGTTCAGTGGTAGAATGCTCGCCTGCCACGCGGGCGGCCCGGGTTCGATTCCCGGCCGATGCATTTCTTTTATATTTATGGGAAGGTAGTATGAGATGTTTATGCGTAGTATGATATACAAAATATTCTCCATCATTTATAAGTTGACTGCTCTTAAGGCATCGGTGGTTCAGTGGTAGAATGCTCGCCTGCCACGCGGGCGGCCCGGGTTCGATTCCCGGCCGATGCATTTCTTTTATATTTTTAGGAAGGTACTACAAGATGTTTATGCGTAGTATGATATACAAAACATTCTCTATCATTTACAAGTTGATTACTCTTAAGGCATCGGTGGTTCAGTGGTAGAATGCTCGCCTGCCACGCGGGCGGCCCGGGTTCGATTCCCGGCCGATGCATTTCTTTTATATTTTTGGGAAGGTAGTATGAGATGTTTATGCGTAGTATGATATACAAAACATTCTCTATCATTTACAAGTTGATTACTCTTAAGGCATCGGTGGTTCAGTGGTAGAATGCTCGCCTGCCACGCGGGCGGCCCGGGTTCGATTCCCGGCCGATGCATTTCTTTTATATTTTTGGGAAGGTAGTATGAGATGTTTATGCGTAGTATGGTATACAAAATATTCTCCATCATTTATAAGTTGACTGCTCTTAAGGTATCGGTGGTTCAGTGGTAGAATGCTCGCCTGCCACGCGGGCGGCCCGGGTTCGATTCCCGGCCGATGCATTTCTTTTATATTTTTAGGAAGGTACTACAAGATGTTTATGCGTAGTATGATATACAAAACATTCTCTATCATTTACAAGTTGATTACTCTTAAGGCATCGGTGGTTCAGTGGTAGAATGCTCGCCTGCCACGCGGGCGGCCCGGGTTCGATTCCCGGCCGATGCATTTCTTTTATATTTTTGGGAAGGTAGTATGAGATGTTTATGCGTAGTATGGTATACAAAATATTCTCCATCATTTATAAGTTGACTGCTCTTAAGGTATCGGTGGTTCAGTGGTAGAATGCTCGCCTGCCACGCGGGCGGCCCGGGTTCGATTCCCGGCCGATGCATTTCTTTTATATTTTTAGGAAGATACTACAAGATGTTTATGCGTAGTATGATATACAAAACATTCTCTATCATTTACAAGTTGATTACTCTTAAGGCATCGGTGGTTCAGTGGTAGAATGCTCGCCTGCCACGCGGGCGGCCCGGGTTCGATTCCCGGCCGATGCATTTCTTTTATATTTTTGGGAAGGTAGTATGAGATGTTTATGCGTGGTATGGTATACAAAATATTCTCCATCATTTATAAGTTGACTGCTCTTAAGGCATCGGTGGTTCAGTGGTAGAATGCTCGCCTGCCACGCGGGCGGGCCGTGTTCGATTCCCGGCCGATGCATTTCTTTTATATTTTTGGGAAGGTACTACAAGATGTTTATGCGTAGTATGATATACAAAATATTCTCTATCATTTACAAGTTTATTGCTCTTAAGGCATCGGTGGTTCAGTGGTAGAATGCTCGCCTGCCACGCGGGCGGCCCGGGTTCGATTCCCGGCCGATGCATTTCTTTTATATTTTTGGGAAGGTAGTATGAGATGTTTATGCGTAGTATGGTATACAAAATATTCTCCATCATTTATAAGTTGACTGCTCTTAAGGTATCGGTGGTTCAGTGGTAGAATGCTCGCCTGCCACGCGGGCGGCCCGGGTTCGATTCCCGGCCGATGCATTTCTTTTATATTTTTAGGAAGATACTACAAGATGTTTATGCGTAGTATGATATACAAAACATTCTCTATCATTTACAAGTTGATTACTCTTAAGGCATCGGTGGTTCAGTGGTAGAATGCTCGCCTGCCACGCGGGCGGCCCGGGTTCGATTCCCGGCCGATGCATTTCTTTTATATTTTTGGGAAGGTAGTATGAGATGTTTATGCGTAGTATGGTATACAAAATATTCTCCATCATTTATAAGTTGACTGCTCTTAAGGTATCGGTGGTTCAGTGGTAGAATGCTCGCCTGCCACGCGGGCGGCCCGGGTTCGATTCCCGGCCGATGCATTTCTTTTATATTTTTAGGAAGGTACTACAAGATGTTTATGCGTAGTATGATATACAAAACATTCTCTATCATTTACAAGTTGATTACTCTTAAGGCATCGGTGGTTCAGTGGTAGAATGCTCGCCTGCCACGCGGGCGGCCCGGGTTCGATTCCCGGCCGATGCATTTCTTTTATATTTTTGGGAAGGTAGTATGAGATGTTTATGCGTAGTATGGTATACAAAATATTCTCCATCATTTATAAGTTGACTGCTCTTAAGGTATCGGTGGTTCAGTGGTAGAATGCTCGCCTGCCACGCGGGCGGCCCGGGTTCGATTCCCGGCCGATGCATTTCTTTTATATTTTTAGGAAGGTACTACAAGATGTTTATGCGTAGTATGATATACAAAACATTCTCTATCATTTACAAGTTGATTACTCTTAAGGCATCGGTGGTTCAGTGGTAGAATGCTCGCCTGCCACGCGGGCGGCCCGGGTTCGATTCCCGGCCGATGCATTTCTTTTATATTTTTGGGAAGGTAGTATGAGATGTTTATGCGTAGTATGGTATACAAAATATTCTCCATCATTTATAAGTTGACTGCTCTTAAGGTATCGGTGGTTCAGTGGTAGAATGCTCGCCTGCCACGCGGGCGGCCCGGGTTCGATTCCCGGCCGATGCATTTCTTTTATATTTTTAGGAAGATACTACAAGATGTTTATGCGTAGTATGATATACAAAACATTCTCTATCATTTACAAGTTGATTACTCTTAAGGCATCGGTGGTTCAGTGGTAGAATGCTCGCCTGCCACGCGGGCGGCCCGGGTTCGATTCCCGGCCGATGCATTTCTTTTATATTTTTGGGAAGGTAGTATGAGATGTTTATGCGTGGTATGGTATACAAAATATTCTCCATCATTTATAAGTTGACTGCTCTTAAGGCATCGGTGGTTCAGTGGTAGAATGCTCGCCTGCCACGCGGGCGGGCCGTGTTCGATTCCCGGCCGATGCATTTCTTTTATATTTTTGGGAAGGTACTACAAGATGTTTATGCGTAGTATGATATACAAAATATTCTCTATCATTTACAAGTTTATTGCTCTTAAGGCATCGGTGGTTCAGTGGTAGAATGCTCGCCTGCCACGCGGGCGGCCCGGGTTCGATTCCCGGCCGATGCATTTCTTTTATATTTTTGGGAAGGTAGTATGAGATGTTTATGCGTAGTATGGTATACAAAATATTCTCCATCATTTATAAGTTGACTGCTCTTAAGGTATCGGTGGTTCAGTGGTAGAATGCTCGCCTGCCACGCGGGCGGCCCGGGTTCGATTCCCGGCCGATGCATTTCTTTTATATTTTTAGGAAGATACTACAAGATGTTTATGCGTAGTATGATATACAAAACATTCTCTATCATTTACAAGTTGATTACTCTTAAGGCATCGGTGGTTCAGTGGTAGAATGCTCGCCTGCCACGCGGGCGGCCCGGGTTCGATTCCCGGCCGATGCATTTCTTTTATATTTTTGGGAAGGTAGTATGAGATGTTTATGCGTGGTATGGTATACAAAATATTCTCCATCATTTATAAGTTGACTGCTCTTAAGGCATCGGTGGTTCAGTGGTAGAATGCTCGCCTGCCACGCGGGCGGGCCGTGTTCGATTCCCGGCCGATGCATTTCTTTTATATTTTTGGGAAGGTACTACAAGATGTTTATGCGTAGTATGATATACAAAACATTCTCTATCATTTACAAGTTTATTGCTCTTAAGGCATCGGTGGTTCAGTGGTAGAATGCTCGCCTGACACGCGGGCGGCCCGGGTTCGATTCCCGGCCGATGCACTCCTTTTATATTTTGGATAGGTAATATAAGATGTTCATATGTAGGATGAGATACAAAATATTCTCTATCATTTACATGTTAACTGATCTTAAGGCATCGGTGGTTCAGTGGTAGAATGCTCGCCTGTCACGTGGGCGGTCCGGATTTGATTCCCGGCCAATTTATTTTATATATTTGGGTTCGATTCCCGGTCGCTGCAATTCTTTAAAAATTTTGGGTAAGTAAAGATGTTTATGCATAGTATGAAATATAAAGTATTCTCTATCATTTACAAGTTGACCGCTCATAAGGTATCGGTGGTTCAGTGGTAGAATGCTCGGCAGCCTACACAACATTTTCCCCGACATAGTATCAATAGCGGACTACGTCAGAAACACTTCACAGAAATTCTACGAATTTATACTGAATCCGCTAACAAGCAACATTACACGCATTATGGAGGACAACACTCCTTTTAATATAAAGCATAAATTAATCTATCAAAATTTACCCATTTTTCGTCAACCGCTTTAGGCATTTTTTCCCCACCTTTTAACCATAATTTTTAAATTTTACAAACTCTTTTAAACTACTTCAACTTAACAAATTTATCATTCTATTTGTTTATTTGTTTTTTAGTAATTTTTGTTTCCAAATTACAAAAAACACAAATTTTTATATGCATTACTAGAAATCTATAAATACAAAAACCTTCTTAACATAACTAAATGACAAAATTTGTAATTTTATTTTCCTTTTTTCCATATTTTTAATACGACAACAACTTATGATTATTTAACTTCAAATTTTTCGCTTTTTCGAAGTCCATTAATTGGACTATGAACAGGACCAATGGCAGATAATACGCCCTTTGGCGCAAGTAGCTGCTAAATATTTCTCATTTTCGTTTTCGTTATCATCCTGGAGCCACTCTGGTAACTAGCTTACGCGTGGATGTTGTAACTTGTGCGTGGATGTCTGGCTGGTCCGGGGATATTACTGTCCTTGGATGTCATTCTAAATATTCTTTAATTACCAAGTAAATCCTTTGAATTGAAAAAAAAATGCTCGCCTGGCATGCGGGCGGCCTGGGTTCGAATCCCAGCCGATGCATTTCTTTTGTATTTTTGGGTAATTAAATATGTTTACGTGTAGTATGGAATATAAGGTATTCTATATAATTTACATGTTAACAGCTTTTAATTCACAGTTAATTAGTTTATTAACAATGGACTATTTTCACTAGTGTGAATTTCACTTTTATTAAATAATATATTAAAGCAATAGCACATCATTAGCAGAAAATGTAATGAGTTTTTTCCAGTTAATTTTATTTAAATTTGAATTAAAGCAAAAAGAAAAATTATCAATTTTTTAAGTATCCCAAAATTTATCTGCGATCACGGAAAAGGACAAACTTGCTATGTTGAGTGTAGGCGAGAGATACTAGATTAAACCAGATCCTTCTAGCGGCCAGTTGCTACTACCCACCAGACATTAGTAATGTCTTGTGATAGGCAGCGTCCTGCAATTCAGGCACCTAGAGCAGCGGCCCTTGCTATTTTGACAAATCATCTATGGCATCTTGAGCTTGCTGTTGTGTCAGATTCAGTTTCGAATAGCAATGTCATTTGTCAATAATTATTTATTAAAAGTTTTAGTAACTATTCATTATGAGGTAGGTACATACTTACTCACTTTTTTATTCTTCATTTCGGCACTTAAAAACTGCATATTGTTCATATAAAAACTATTTAGCACATTGAAATCAACTGGAGGTCAATTAGTGGTCAGCTTTCTCAAATTCACTAACCATTTTTATACCATGTTTGTCCCACTGTTAAATTAAAATGTTAAAATCCTGAAATCTGCCTATAATTTAATCGTATGACTGTCTGGAATACAAAGATAACTACAATACAAAGATAACATTAATAAACCTTATCAGCGGGTACATCATATTCAAGATTCGGCGGGCGTGCGTTGGTTGAAAACATGATTTAGCAACGTAGATATTTCCTTGCGCGATGATTGGTTGTTGTATTTTTTACGATTTATCGTAGGAAAAATATAAAAATATATATTTTATCGTGTTATATGGACCAAACACTGTTATTTTAGAGCGAAATAACATTTTGTGAGAAATGTTCATTGACTCTTAGCGTGTATCCGTTTCTAGATATGAGCAGATAAATTATCACGACATTTAACTCGTATCTGTTGCTGATTGAAATGAGTGAATACATACCACGACGAAGAAAATAAAAAATATATTTTCATTAAAGTGCAAAACTGCATCGGCCGGGAATCGAACCCGGGCCGCCCGCGTGGCAGGCGAGCATTCTACCACTGAACCACCGATGCTTGGGAATAACTTACCTTGCTGATTAGAAACGGCAAAGATGAATTTACAATAACTCCGTTCACAGCATCACTCATGTACCCGTTGGCCTTGAAATTTATGTAACGACAATGTCTCTACAGCATAGTGAATATACGTATGTATACCATAGCGTCACAGTCTCAATATTCTTTCGCTTTTGTTGAATTCAAGGCAATGAACAGTGTTAATAAATCGGAATATATTCATATTTATAACACATTACAAATAAATTTTCAAATGAACACAGTGTGTACAGAAGCGAATTATTTAGAAGTTGCACAATTTCTTTCGGTTTTGTTGGAGCTCTTCACAATGATGTACCTAGATACGATTTATTTAATTGAAGCCATTCGCTAGTTTCCTATTTATACTCGTTTCATTTAAACATATTGATATAAATGTATCAGGCAGATATTTGCCTATGGAAAGATTACAAAATTTTAAATTGTGTAATCTTGTATAATGTGTTACTTTTTCCCTTTTGCATTTCTTGGAGCTGCAGAAACAAACAAATATATTTCAATATTGTAACCACTGGGGTTTTTACCAGATTGACCGATGTTGAAATGAAAGGGAGCGTCGGGGTTTGCAAAAATATGTATACATACATAAATATATACACACATGATCTCATAGTCCTGGGTTCGTCGCGTATGCTTTAAAGTTAGAAGGGGAAATCTTAATATCGAAACATGGGGATTTAGCTTACCTCATATGCTCTCATGATGTCGGTGTTAATCCTGTATGGCTAAAACCTCACATCATCACTAAGATTCACGAACTAACTTTGTCGGATAATATTGAATTTCGTTGGTCAAGAGATTAATTCAAATAACTTCAAACCAAGATATATATTTAATATTTAACAGAATAAATTACGCTGACAATAAAACATTTACACTAAACAAACTATAAATTTGAACACAACCAGATGCGTCGCGCAAATAATGAATCTATTCACATGAAAACAAAGCTAACCGCTAGGGTTAAGTAGACCTAATTCTAATAGAACAATTTTGAGTGCCTTTCCGCTTATTAAACTATTTGACTTTAAACCCGAATTTACTGTATGAAAACCTGCCAGAAACTACATAATTTTGGCTAAGATTGTTGCTCCAATCCTCGCTGGGCGGGACCAAATTCGATCTTTCATCCCCTTTAAGTAATACCACTTACCGGGGGTGAAATCTCCACCAATCCTACGGGACCTACTTTACCCCTTACATTATCTCAGGAAACTATTCCCGTACGCTAACGACATCTGGTTGCAAAATAGCAAGTACACATTTTACATGACATTTCTGAGATTACTCTTTCTGCATCAATTAGTTAGCTGGTCATTTTTCCCATACCCGGAAACCATAAATTAAGTGACGCTTCTAAAGGACAACTATTATTTATGGTCGAATCTTTTCGTGACGTTTTTATGGATCCTGTTAATTTTACAATTGGTTTGAGATATTTTACTTTTTGGTAGTTACCCATCTGTTTGCGATTACGAAGTTATGCATTTACGAAGCTATGAAATTTTGACAAGACCGTACTTAAAGAAAACACACTATACAAGATGAATTACTCATTTAATGTGGACCTTCTTAGAATTCTCTAAATAATAAACAAAGGACTTCTTGGGTTGCTATTCCCTTTCCGAACAGAATTATGACCTGCACTTTACCATTTTGTTACAATATATTTCAATAATATTTTAATAAATAAATTGGACAAAAATTAATTTCTCATGACGTATGTATGTATAGAAGTTCTACTGCGACTTGTGACTAGGTGTTTACTTATTAACTCATTATCTTCTTAACTCAGTGCTGGTCACCATAAAATATATTTAATGTATTATATAGACTTTCTTACATCTATATTCCAAGTTGCTATAAAAAAACTAACCGCAGCGTCCTCCTATTCTTTACTGAAACCGTTGAAATGCTTATTTTCAGGAGGAGCCATACATCATGCTGCGAACTCCTGAACCCGGCGAGATCCTTTCGGGCAACGATCGTTTTGAGGGTTATTGCAAAGACCTCGCAAATCTGTTATCCAAGAAACTCGGAATAAACTGTAAGTAGGGGTTTATGGGCCACTTAGAATACAAATTATAAAGCACTGTGGCTAGTAAGCGTACCGCTGTCTCTTGTCTACCAAGGGGTTTATATCTAGTAGATTAACGCGCTTTGTCATAAAAAATTAAAGGCAGTAGACAGGGCCGTTCCCAGGGTGTTGGCCGCCGTCGTACAGATTTCACTTTGCGCCCCCTCGGCACAATTTTGAAAAACAAAACAGAAATCTTGTTATTTAACACAAACGAAATAAAATAAATATGAGCAAAATAGAAGGAAAATGTATTAACACAGTGACGTACTCAGGATTTCATTTAGGGGGTGGGGTCCGAGCATCACTACCGGGATATTAGATCAGCCCCGTGAGACCCTAATAGCGCCGCAGACGAAATTTTTGAAAATTTTCAAGGTCACGCAAACAGAATTTCAATTAAAAATCTATTTATACAAAAATACCGACTTTCACAAGAAAAAGTTTTGAAATTTCATACCTTTTTCAAATAAAAAAAATAAAAGAAAAATAAAATAAAAAATGCATTTAGCACCACGTTAGTTTTAGGACTAAATTCATGGGAAATCGGTATCGGTACATGCGCCGTGCGCATGACTTGCCAAAGAGTCAGAGATCTGCGTTTGATTTGCATAATTGGGTGTAATAACAATAATTATAAAATTATTTCCTTCTCTTAAACAGATTGAAAACCAATGCTATGACGCCCATCTCGTCAAATTATACAAAAGTCATCGTATGAAGCCAGTCAAGGCGTACTTTTAAAATTCAGTTGCAAGATTTGACCGGAACAACATTTCAGAAGGATTGGAGCAACTATCTTAGATCCGCCATCTTGAATTTTTTTTATCGCAAGCAGTTCACCCTCATTAGTTTCTACAACATTTGTTCGAGCACCACCAAACTATCGCTAACCTTTGCCATCTTGTTTTCCGCCATTTTGATTTTTTTCCCAGATGCGATTAAAACTCTAATTAAAAATTTTAATCCACCAGTTTTAATCGTCTACGGATGATGCCAACTTGGTTGGCAAAACGCGCGTCGAGCGAAGTAAAAGTGTTTTGGTGTTTGTGGAAACTACTCCTAGTGTTATAATTACATCAAAGGTTCCAGCCCTATCCATCATGAGGGTACATAAAAAACATAGTCCACCATCTGCCATATTGGATTGGAGTCCGCCATATTGGATTTAGAGTGACATCATTTTATTTTGGTATTCTCCTTGGCAAACTCTTTCATTGGATACCCATATCATGGAAGTGCATATAAAATAACTAGTCCGCCATCTTTGGGAGTTCACCATATTGGATTTAGAGTGACGTCTTTTTATTTTCTTATTCTTCTCAGCAAACCCTTTCATTTGATACCCATATCATGGAAGTGCATAAAAAATAACTAGTCCGTCGTCTTGGACGGTCCGCCATATTGGATTTAGAATGACGTTACTCAGATAAGCATGCATTGTCATCCGAACTAAACGTGTATTCAAAATTTCAGCTCAATTGGTTGAGGATAACTGCTTTAAAATTCAGTCGAAAGATTTGTCCCGAACATACATAGTTACATATCTACATATATAGCAAGTTAAATAAAGGCTTGTAAGAAAGGAATTTTATACGATGCAGCACCTAAATTGTACTATAACAGGCATACAAATGAGCCGAAAATTATTTAATATTTCATTCGAGGTCATCATTTCATTGGATTATCAATTAAGTCTATATTTCAGAACATTGTTATTTATTAGGTGTGGCAGTTGCAATCAGACAGGGAGTCTCATAACTTGTTAAATTTTTATGTTATATAGTTATGCTACATAATCATGTTAGTTTAAAATTTTTAGAAGAATGCTAAAATGTTTAAATCTACTAGGTATGTATACCTATTTAAATTAACAACAGGCGTTTCCTTACGATATATCATTTACAAGTTTTGATAATGTGTATAGTAATAAAGTCCAATGTCCATGACAATTATTGTCCATAAGTCATAAGTGATATCAGATTTATAGATTTTGAATATATCATAGATATATTGTCGGTTAGATAATAAATATATACCTAATAACAATGTTCTTGTTATCATAATGGCAACAATGATCAAGGTATGGGATATTTCATCTTTACAGATCATACGACATATGGACAATATTGTTTCATAATTATTTTTCGTCACTGAAAGTCAGAAATATGACAAATCGATCATCTCGTGACTGATGACTACGACTGAATTTTGAGTAGTCTACGACTGACTAAATTTTGAAAGATTGAATTTGCGAACATTATATTATGCTTTTAGAAATTAGTTAATGTATATATATCTAGTTTTAAACAAAGATATGTTCATTTCAGACGAATTAAGAATTGTCAAGGATGGTCAATATGGAGCTGAAAACCATGATGTGAGCGGCGGATGGGATGGTATGGTGGGAGAATTAGTACGGCAGGTAAGCCTTCCATAATTAATTAGAGTCCTATATTTTTGATCGAAATAATCCTAAAATAATATGTTCAGTGAACTTTCCTGTAATTGTCCTCATTTTACATTACGTCTTTCACCCAATAAGGTTTTTATATAATACTGTTTTATTGTATGCAGGAAGCTGACATGGCCATCGCACCAATGACCATAACATCCGAACGAGAGCGTGTTATCGACTTCAGCAAGCCATTCATGTCACTGGGTATCTCAATTATGATCAAGAAACCAATGAAACAGAAGCCGGGTGTTTTTAGCTTCCTGAATCCCCTATCAAAAGAGATATGGGTAAGCGTGGTGTTCGCCTACGTCGGAGTCAGCATAGTCCTGTTTGTGGTGTCGAGATTTTCACCATATGAGTGGAGACTTCTTCATATTACAGGAGAACATAGGTAAGGACCAATAATTTATCACTCTATAAAAACAGGTAAAACAAGTAAATATTTATCTAAATATCTCCTACATCTTAAGAGATACATTCTATTACAACAGCAGATACCTTTGACTATTGCTGAGAGAATACAGGTATTCTACCATAAATATTAAATTGAAATTCTTCAAAATCTGACGGTTTCGTTTGGTTCCATTTTACAAAGTTTACAGCTTCAATTTTCACAAAATTTTAGGTGCAGCAATTTTTCTTTGAGTTTAGTTATAGAATAACATACGTATACGACCACCACTATTTTTTAATAGCACCGCATGTAAGACAATCTCTATTTATTATATCCTGATGAATATACGAAATACGAATGCAGTTGCCAAGCTAATGGATCTCTTAGTTAATCGAAAAGTGTTGAATATATCGACAAGTTCTAATAATAACTTCTGCTTCATACCTGACACAAGAAATTAAAAATATGTAATTTAAAAAAAAAAAATTATTGGCCTATAAGTTAGAGGTAAAAAGACCTGATAACCCTCTAATCCCACGCCTCCAAAAGATATGCACATATCTTTTGACTTGTGGCTTTTTTATCAGATTTTCATGTAAACGCTTAACGAAAAATTAAGTTCCTAATTTTAAAATAATAAATCAAGTATTAAAAAAAATTCTACAACTCTTAAGGAATTTGAAACTTTGATATTTACTTAGGTAGAGGAACCATACCTGTTTTTGTATTTCCTTTTGGATCCCGAAGCAACATGAAAACTGTTTCACCCTGGAATTATTTTACATTTCCAACTAAAAGTGGTTAAACAATTATAAAAAAGGTCGCTAATATTTTAGTATACAATTAAGTACTACATTTGATATTAGATTGACATTAAATTTAATTTAAATGTTTTTGATAAAAACTAAAACATTACATTACTTACTCAAAGTAATTTTTTATAATGTATTTTTTGAGAACAATAATTTATATTTGTCAGAGCCATGCTTAAATATCGTCAAATAACATCAAATATCTTTTATATGCCATATATAGATAATGCATTGATCATAATAATTTTCTTGTCCCATTCAGAGATTCTCCTAGTGAACACACGAACCATGGTGGCACGATGGCCAACGACTTCACGATGTTAAATTCTCTCTGGTTTTCGCTGGGAGCTTTTATGCAACAGGGATGCGATATATCACCCAGGTCAATATCTGGACGGATCGTTGGCGCTTGCTGGTGGTTCTTTACACTTATTCTAATATCAAGCTACACCGCCAATTTGGCAGCGTTCCTCACTGTTGAGAGGATGGTGGCTCCTATCAATTCCGCAGAGGATTTAGCTTCTCAGTCAGAAGTCGAGTACGGAACACTCTACCATGGAGCAACATGGGATTTCTTCAGAGTATGTTTAAATATTTAATAATAACACAAAAATTATAACCTAATACAGCACTCTCAATTAATATTCTAACTACACTGCTGGTCAATAGATTGGAATAATTCAAAATTTTAATGTAATTTTAGATGCATATAGCTTCTGAATAAAATGAAATATCAAAATACGGTTTTCAGTGCGTTTTTGGCAATTTCATTGGTAATAAATGGCCTGAAAATCATGTTTCTATCGTGCTCAAAAAAGGAATATACGTAAACTAAACTCCTACAAAAATTTTATTCTTGCCGAGAATTTTGGAAAACCAAAATCGACATAAAATTGGCTCTTTTTTGATATCTCGGTTATATACGGAGGTTTTATTGAAATTAGGATTTTTTTTGAAAATGCAAGTAATGGATTTTTTTCTTATTTTCAGATAACCTTGCATGCTTCTAACTGTCTCAGTAGCTAGAATTGTCATTTCTTATACAGGATGCCTGAGAAAACATTTAATAAGCATACCTATGTCACAAAAAAGTCTAATTTAAATAAGCTGTGTGCAAAACCCTGTATAATTAAAATGAACGATAATTTTAAGATCCCTTGCAACCATGCAAATCAGATGACAATAATTACATGACTTTAAATTTATTTTAACTTTCTTTTGATCAAAGGGCAAGCTTACACAAAAGTTTTGTGTAAGCTGGAAATGCAAATTTTCATAGGACCGGAAAGCGTCCAGCGGGCTAGTATAGCATTTCCTTTGTTGTCACAAGGAGTGTACCTTTTGACCCTCCTCCAAAAGGCATGCTGTATGAAATCGGAGACCATTAAATGTCATCATCTCTGATGAAAAACGGGCACAATCAACATTTGTTTATAAAGTTGTATAGCTTTTTTTTCTTGGACCAATTTAAATGATTATTCTACTATTTAAAAATTAAATCCAAAATTGATATAGATCATAATAATTATTATACAAGGGGAAGCGAAATTGCTTTTTTTTGGACTAATATTAAATCAACTTGTGGAGTATTTAGGCAGCACAGAAGTTTTAAAATGTCATTAACCAACAAGCTACGTTAATCGTTTTTAGTCTAAGCATTTTCTTTTTTGAGTAACCACAATAGGTTCCTTTTTAGAAGAAATATGCAGTTTTTAAATAAAACCCTAACAATGTTGAATTATTTTTTATTCTTGTCAAACCCCCTACTTTGCATATCTATGTTGCTTAATCAGATCATCTATGAAATTTTGTTTTTTAGACTTCATCATAATAATCACAATAATTATTGTTTGTCGTCATTAATTTTGGCGCAATGTCGCACACACGCACACGCGACAATTTTAGCCAAATTAACAACATCGCACTAAGCAGAATACTAGCAATATTCAACTGCAATAAATGCTTGAAATAATCAGTTTACATATAAATTCGACCCGATATAAATTCACCATAAATTCTACCCGAAATAAAGTAGCCGCACAATTACAAAAGATATCGTATAAAGAAATTAGTGTATCTGCCTATAACTTTGTATCAAAGGAATGGAGGGTGTCATTCATGAGATTTTCTTTATTTTTTTTATTAAGTTAATAAATAGGAGTAGTCATTCTGAGAAACCGTTTCGTATTTTTTGCAAAAAAAGCAAGCAAACGATGACAGAGGAAACCATTCAAAATAGTAATACAAACAAAGACAAGTAACAGTGGAGTGAGATAACGCGAGTCTCTGAAAAGCATCACGTCGTCGCACAGGTCCCTCCAAATACCCCTCCCAAAACTGCTGTTTGAGGTCACTTTATTTATTAGCCTTGGCTCGGCTCGAACTGGGGGTTATGTTATGTGATCACAGATGGGCTACCGGTGCTGCCACTACAAATCAAGTGACCCTTGCCAACATCTTTCAAAATTCCCTAAAATGTCCTCCACGCATGGGTAATCAATTTTTACTGGTCGTGACTTATTCTACTTGATTTATGAGGTCTGTGGTTTACGTTCGTTTCAAAGAGACTGATTCTTATACAAGATGTCCATACCAAACCAAAGTACCAGACGACGCGACGTACCAAATAGAGTGACGTCATTAGTGTCGTCATCTATAACGTCATACTATTGCCGTGTATTTTAAAAGTGTCAGTGCACATGGATACATAACTGATTTTTGCCTATTTGCATTATAAAATGTCAATCTGGTGTGATGACGAAGGGTGCATGCAACCTACTGATACTTATTTAAAAAAAACTACAAAGCTACTCTACTAAATAAAAAACAACTCATTCCTATTAGAGAATAGTGTGACAGGCCCTAAATTCTCTGTTATTTTAGAGATTAGTGTGGTCATAGAAAAAGTATAGTACATAATACAATTTGAAAACTATTTACGTGCCTATCGGCCGGGTGGCGGCGGTAGGTCGTTTGTATCCGTAATACGAGTATGCTTCTTTCGACTTACGTAATATCCTATTACATCTATTGATATGCTTATGTTAAATATAATTAGTCATATTCTAATTATATCCTCTTTCCTTACAGAGGTCACAAATAACCTTATATTCGAAAATGTGGGAGTTTATGAATTCGAAAAAACACGTATTTGTTGGTACGTACGACGAAGGCATCAAAAGAGTTCGAACATCAAAGGGCAAATATGCCCTGCTTATCGAATCGCCTAAAAATGATTACATTAACGAACGAGAGCCTTGCGATACCATGAAGGTTGGACAAAATTTTGATGCAAAAGGATTCGGAGTCGCCACGCCTCTGGGGTCTCCTCTCAGGTGAGATATTTAATTATATGGGATAAAGTGTAACAGGTTGTTAAATATATACAGAAAGCAATGGGTTATCGGATGAACGAGAAAACTGTTACATCAATTCAGCTTTCAATATGATATTATGGCTTTGGTAGTAGGCCCTAGCGCATTTGGCTTGCACCAAAATGCCGATGGTTGGCAATCCATATGGTGTTAATAAGGGTAACTTCCTGTTCCCAAAAATCCATTTTGCCAACCCCACCCCAGCGTCGTTCCTTAAATGGTTAAAATTTTGATCACCTTCATCTCAGGAACAGAATGACCTAAGATCAAAATTATTTTACCGTTACGTAGAGTATCACAGAAAAATTAAAGACCTTATGACAGTTTTTGTAATATCTCAAAAACAAAACCAGATATTATAACCTAAAGATAATATTAGGTTTTTTGATATTTATTGATTATTTTGACAACAAAGCAAAAAAAATGTTTCAAATAAAGCATTTTACATTTTTTTAGCTTTCCTAAAAGGTATATCACTATATTACATATCATAACTGTCGTTGAAATTTTCCTATTTGCTTCAAATGGGAAATTCCACTCTCTACATTTCCCCTATGCAACTATTGAATATTGAATATATAATTACATAAACTATTAGAAATGCACTGTCATATAGTAAGTAATAGCTTATTGTTGCATTCCGTTTTTTGCAACCGCAGGAATTCAGTGCGACATTTTTTTCTGTTGCGGCATTTTCCCATGATGATAACATGATAACATGGGAACATAACATGTTTCAGATTTTCTCAAACTACTTACTTTAGTATACTTAACAATATTTTCAAGCGAGTTTATCCAAATGTATTTCTGAAGTCGTGCTCCGAGCAACGCTGAAGTCAAAGCAGCTTCAGGAGGAGTTAACTGATCACTCTCTATTTGCAGTTTTGAGAAACAATACCACCGTACCTATACTGTATCCAACGAGAGAATGGACTTGCACTCGAGCGAAAATTCGTCTGTTTTGGTCAGATCTCCGCCACTTAGAACATTAGTTCAACGCCCTCAACGTCTTAATTGGCTCAGCAGGTAGCCAGGGCGGCGCCTGGGTCCGATACCTACCTGGTACCTAATTATATAAAGTACCTACTACTGCCTACCTATTCACAGTTTGTATTTGTACGGTTATTTTATTATTAAATCTTTCAAATTACCAGAGGTGAAACGAATGACGGTCCTGCGTAGCTCGTTACAGAGCCCCTCCTCTTTAGTCGCCGATGCGCAAAGCAAGTCCATTCTCTCGTTGGATAGAGTATAGATGGGCCAAAGTTGATATTTTTGCTTCAGGAGCATATACTAGACAAATTAACCTTTCCAATTCTTTAGATACCTCTTTTATATCATTGTTGATGTCTCCCAGAGCAAGAAGAGCTGCCAAGATTTTGTCAACAGCTTCATAGAAGACCTTCGGATATGTAAGTTTTACTAAAGAAATTAGTATATGATTAAACATTTGAGTGTTGGTAAAGCTGTATTTTCTCAAGATAGATTAAATTAGATAGGTTGGCCCCGTAACTTTTGCGGGGGGATCCGGCAGGGGAGAATGTGATGCCATCTTTGTATTTTGGCAGACGTCTGACAGTTTATTTTCGATTTTCTCAACGTTTTTCCGAGTGTTCGTGTGGTTATTTGCTAATTTTTGTGTGTAAATAATATTTAATAAAATTATATGATTATATTTTTGTTATATATAATAAATTATATTAGCAATATTTATACCAAGATGACGTCACGCGGTCGGATTGTAAGTTACGAGGCAACCTATCTAATTTAATCGATCTTGGTATTTTCTTATCATTTCCTGCAAAACCTCCCGTTACATCGCAACATTAACACTGATATAACAGAGGTATCTTAAGATTTGGAAAGGTTAATTTGTCTAGTATATGCTCCTAACGTAAAAATCTCAACTTTGACTCATCTACGGTGGTATTGTTTATCAAACAGCAAACTAATGGAGCAAATTAAAATGCTTGATTTGAAACATTTTCTTTATTTTCTGCTTTGTTGTCAAAATAATCAATAAATATAAAACATACCTAATATATTATGTATAGGTAAAGATATCTCGTTTAGTTAAGGTGTTTAATTCTCTGTGATACTCTCTATGTGACGGTAAAACAATTTTGATTCTAGGGTATTCTGTTCCTGAAATTAGGTGATCAAAATTTTAACCATATAAGGTCGGGTGGGGGAACATTGCGGAGGTGGGCCTGGCAAGATAGATTTTCTTGAACAGGAAGTTACTCTTATTAACCCCATATAAGTTGCCAATCATCGGCACTTAGTTGCAACCTTATCCATTTTTTTCGCCCTATAGGGCCTCCTACTATTTAGCGCCATCCGAATTTTACAGTCATGCATTTCCATTAATTCCATGAATGGATTATTAGTACATAAATATAACTTAAAGACAGTTTTTAGTTAGACATAAATAACCAAGCTCCAATGTTTTCATGTTTAATTTATGTTTTTACAGGAATAATACTTTTTTGTAATAATACTAGTTGATGGGAATGTGCTATAGATACATTGACGCGAAAGTACCCACCTATAACAATTTATCGTTATCGCATTAGTATATTTTCTTTGCCTTCGTAATTATAAAATTTTACCAGCAAACCATATTTTCAGGGATGCCGTAAATTTAGCTGTCCTAAGTCTGAAAGAACACGGCGAACTGACGAAATTAAAGAACAAATGGTGGTACGACAGAACAGAATGTTTACGCGACAAACAGGTAATAAAACGTAATATCCCTTAATAGAAAATGCTTCTGTGTTAAAATGCAATATATCAATATATACATATATATATATATATATATATATATATATATATATATATATATATATATATATATATATATATATATATATATATATATATATATATATATATATATATATATATATATATATATATATATATATATATATATATATATATATATATATATATATATATATATATATATATATATATATATATATATATATATATATATATATATATATATATATATATATATATATATATATATATATATATATATATATATATATATATACCTATACCCATTTTTAACAGTATTATCATTCCATTTAATAGATTATCGATGATCATGACATTCAAGGTCAAGCGAGTTATGTATTGCTACAAATATGTACATTTTGTCACAACAGATTATTATATATAGAACCAATATATAAATAGATGCTTTTGATGTTGCTGAAAGCTTTCTGGTATATATTTAATCACGAATATATTTCGAACAATGAATGACATCAATCGTCTACAAACCACAGACATTCATTAATACGATTAATGCGACAAGTATCATTTGAGGATAATGTCGCGAAGGTGCCTGCGTATTTGCACGCACATAATTCTCATTCAATTCTCGAAACCTTGATGCATAAATTGTTTATTAAAGTGGCACTTTACCGCATAGAAAAGTCACTTTACTATAAATTTTGCTGTTTTTTTTATAACAATATTACAACTACATTATAATTATATTTACTATAACTGTCACTGTTAATAAAACACAGCTTGACATAAAATATATACGTATTTGAATACTGGAAACAATTTTATATATACGAGTATATTAAAAGTGCAATGAACAAAAATCAGTTAAAATTTAAAAAATTTAATCACTTACCAAATTTAATCACTTCCATTTTTTCCTCCTAAAAACAAGTTAAATATGTGTGTGACTATTTATAAAATCTTTAACAACATCATAAACGCAACTAGGGGGATGCTGGGGGTATGAAGCACCCCAAATTAAAATCATTTTAAGTATCATACCGATACCGATTTCACATGAATTTAGGACTTAATATTTTTTATTTCAGTTGTTTTGGTTTTAATTTTTATTTATTTTTATTTGTAATGTTTATAAAAATATAAAAATATATAAAAACACATTTTTACTTATATCAATAAATTTATTCGTAATATATGATATAGTCTTTCTATTTGAAAAAGGTATGGAATTCCAAAACTTTTTCTTGTGAGTCACTTGTAAGTCGCTATTTTTGTGTAAAAGGGGTTTGATTGAAATTCTGAAGGGCCAGGAAAGCGCGTGACCTAGAAAATTTTCAAAATTTTCACCTGCTGTGCTATTAGGATCTCATGGGGAGATCTACTAGTTGGTACTGATGCTCTGAAAATGAAATCCCGGCTACGTCACTGACCTTAGCCCTCCCGAAAATTAGATGCTAGTTGCGCCTATGATTAAGATAAAATTGCAACAAATCGATGTTTCTCTGAATACTTTGGTACACCGGGCACTTCAATTATCATTCGAGGCATTAATCACCACATAATAATAATAATAATAATGCCGTAGAAAATTGTTCTATAGGTATGTCTTGGAAACTCTCATTTCCGAAAAAAATACCTGTTATAAATGTATAAGGAAGTGAATATATCTAATGAATCTCAATGCAAAAAACTTAAATAAGAAACTATAAAAATATCATAAGAAGGACATTATAATTCAATCTAATTTAGAACAAAATTAATGGAAAATTTTAATAATATGCACACGATAATATTAATAGCTATATGTTCACATATCATTGAACTAATCAATCATTTTACGCTAATATTCACGACTTAATTAAGTCTCAAGGTAGAGACTAAATTAAGGAGTGATTTTCTCGTAGCTATAGGTACTAATTATTTTGTTATAGAGTTATTTTAGAACCATATTCTTGACATTAAAATCAAATATATTTTAGGTTCACCTTACTGTCCGAAGTTTCATCAAATCTTCACATTTATTTTTATTTTTTTAAACACTGAGAAATCTGAAGTAATTAATAACGTTCATAACGTGGATAATTTATAATGGTGATTGAACTTGATTGAAAAATGGTTGCAAACATCTGTTGAATTATATTATTAGTTGCATATTTTTGAAATATATTGTGGTCAAAACTCACCGCATGGATGTATCACCTCTAGGCGTGTTGAATAAAATATTAGGGAATTTCGATTTGATGAAATTTATAGGAAAGAATTGTTTATTTTTGTATCAGGTAGGATGGAAAGTCGATCATTTTGATATGACAAGAAAAATACACAAGTTTGTTGTTTTCTATATGTTTAGGTGGAAATAAATGTGCAATAAATTTCACCCTCTGTAATTTGGTCTGTAGGGTATGAAGCTCGAAAGTGACCATACCATTTACCCTCTGTATTTTGATGTCTTAGGCCGTTTTGGAAAAATTACTTTTATAATCATCAAAAGTACGTTTTAATGATTTTTGTGAAATATATACTATTAATACTGATAGACACTTCAAAGGAATGAAACCCCAACTAAAAGACAGCCAACATGTAACAATTACAAATGTCCACATAATTAATATACCCTAATAACGTAATTTCATCTCTATAAATAACCCTACATTAAGGGTTATTTACAGTCCGTTTGTTACAGGATGCTTCGAGGAATGAACTGTCCTTGAGTAATGTCGCAGGAATATTTTATATCCTCATAGCTGGCCTCTTTATTGCTATGGCCGTGGCGATGTTAGAATTCTGCTACAAATCTCATTCGGAAGCAAAAAGAGCGAAGATTCCTTTAAGCGATGCGATGAAAGCGAAGGCAAGGCTCACAATAGGCGTGGGAAAGGACTACGATAACGGAAGGGTGAGATTTTTGTTTTTAAATTATTTTATTATATCGTAGTGAACCCGATGTTCGATATAAAACTTATGTGTGCCAAGGAATATGTTGTTGAGCCCCTACTATGGCACGAGCAATATATTCGCCTTAAAAAGTGTATACAATACGAATGTCTATAAAATAAAAATATTACTCTTTATTTCGTTAAAAGGGAACTAAGCAATTTTTAATTGTTTGTATTTTTATTCGTAACCTTTGATAAATTGACATACATATATATTATATATAAAATTATATGTACATAGGCGAGCAGTTAAAAGTGCACGATTATTATGCCAAATGTTTATATATTTCGCTTTTCTAAAACTGACTTTTTTAGAACTGTCTGACAAATACAATGATAACTAATCTAACAGCTACAAATCTGTTTTAGTCTACGCGATAAATATAAATACCACAAAACAAATACTAATGTTTGAACTTACAATAACAAAACTGTAATATGAAACACGTAAAATAATCAACAGAAATTAACCATGTGTCAAGTGTCAACATAAAACGTCATTTGAAAGGATCAGAACACAGTAGGAAAAAAATTCGTATACTTTCAACTGCTCGCACCTGTGTATTTTTATAAATACTTAAAGGATATTTATAACATTTAAAAAAAAACAATACGTTCTTATGACTCTTTGCACGACATGATGTAAGGTATGTTATGACTTATTTTGGAAGTAGGTGGTAATAATTCCTATCAAACTAAGAAATTAATGTAAACCAAAATTTATTCCAAAATGTTTCCAAATGCACATTAAGTACAAAAATTGATACAAAAACCTTCATCGACTCAGCAACATACTCGAGTTCTAAGGGAATATGTATCCCCCGGAAGCACTGCAAGTTAAACTGAATGTACTGCTTGAAAGCTTAGAAACTGTGATTTCAAATGATGCCACTTTCATCGGAATCTGTTCTGTTCTAACAAAGTTCTGGGCCTATAAATATATATTCTATGTATATGTAGTGACAGCACAGTGTGTTCTCATAGGAAAGCCGAGTGCAATTGGCACGTAACCAAATCCTAAGAGCAGGGTATTTTTTCTGTATCCCACATTGAGCTTAAAAGACAATTCAAGTCATTCTGCCCTTCTCATTAAATCTCAAATAACTGATAATACGAATATTAATCAATTTAAATACACGAGAAGTGATAGAAATATAAAGTAGAATTTTCAACGTGAAAATTTTCCATTGATGTACTATATGATATTAAATTCTGATTAGAGTATTACGAAAATTTTATAGTATTTTGAACAACAACTATTTTAGTGGTTTAATGCAGCAATTAGGAGTAAGATTCGGGAACGAACCTAGTTTATAAAAGCTATAAAAAATATAAAAGCCTAGGCTATTTCAAAAAATTTAAAAATAGGTCATTAATTAAACGTCAGATTAACGGTGCATATAAAGAATATATCGTTCAGGAGAAAAATGTTCAAAATGACTCGAAAATTTTGGTCATTTATTCGATATGAACAACATGAAACCAGAATTCCAGGCACTATTTTCATGTGATAACTTAACATATTTGTAGTGAATGGTTTTTCACAATATTTTTAATATGTATTTATACAATCCAATACGGCAGATATTGCCAAAAATTATTATTAACATTTCAAGTGTGTCTAGTGAAGATATCCTTACATGTAATAAAAAACGTTAAAATATCACGGTTGCAGGTATCGGACTCGACAATCGGCCTTCTTTTTTTTCCAATAACAAAATTTTCCTTTGAGTTGACGCATAATCTTTCAATTAAAATTACAAAAAATAGTTTTGTTATAAAAATATTGTAATAAGCTTTAATTAATGCATTAAGTTTTGTTGGAAGTGCTATCGGAATGGATTAATATTCTCATATTCTCTCAAAACCCGAGCCAGATGCTGAGTCGACTTTTTTGCTCTCAAATGTATATAATAAGCTGCTTTTTCATTGTATATATTTGTCATAGTGATTATTAAACAATTTTCTTTTAAGCAGTTTAAGCAACATTTTGTTTAGGTTACGAATTATTTATTTCAGAAAACTAGGTGTCCTCGTCATGTAAAAATCTACACCAGCGCAAATCAACATCACTCGCCTCGTCATCGACACACTAAATAGAATTTAACAAAATCAATTCTAAAACTGGTAAAACTTATGGTAAAATTTAACTATAATTCCCACAGCACAATCTCTAGAAAACACAATAAATATTTCACACAAACCTCTACCATTGATATACTTAGCTGTTCCCCACATTTGCTAAATTAAAATATATATTTTTTACGTTTTTTTGCTCCGATACTCAATGATCATTCCTCACGTCGCGTCGTCGGTGAGATCTGTGATCATGGGGCTGCAATTCATATACTCTGAGTACTCGCAACAACGAACCTACTGTTTTATTCACACGAACCTATTATTCACACACTTTCCACACATCTTACTCGACTGCTGTCCGGTAATAATTAAATAACGTAAATTATTTTCAATATCTGAATTATCATCATCATCGATGCTGTATTCGCGCCCACGAAACCCACTTTGCAAAATCACTATAATTTTGAATAATATTTGTGATTTTTAATTTAAGACCGTTTGACCTTGAAAAAGTCAAAATTTTCATCTACGACGCAATGAATACCCCTGGCGTTGCATACGTATTAAAATTGAACTACAGAACTACTGAGTATATACACATTAAGAACAAATTATCCTCGCCCCTCTCCCCAAAAAATATACCGATCCAGGACCGCCCTTCTTACATGCACACACGGTCTAAGAATACTTCATTAAAATTTGATTTTTAACAATAAACAGCGATTTGTTAAAAACTGTTCCATGTCCCCTCCTCCATATCCCCCTAAGTATTGATCCTAGCAAACAAGTTGTTAAGACTTTTTTCGTAGAGAAATATATGTAGATTAATATAGTAAATGAAAGTTGTTCCGTTAGAGGCAGCAGTAGTTTTCCAGTTACTAACAAAAAACTGAAGTAAGGTACCTTTAGAACCCCCGCCCCGCTGTTGGCTTCTAAAATTGGCTTCTACGGGAATTTTTCCCATATTTCGCCATTTTTCGCCTTCATTTGGCTACTATTAACATTGAGTTTTTTTACTAAAGTTTTGAGGAACCGAATCTAGCCTTATACCCCAATCAGGATATTAATGACCACTAATGCACAAAAATAATAAATTTGGCGCCTATAAAACAATAACAAGGAAATATTCGCCGTAAATAATGATATCAAAAATACCCGTATGTAGGTAAGGGCGCGTTTCACAAAAACAATATCTTTTATTATACAAAACCAAATGTTTCAAATCGAACAACGACAGACTGAGGAAACATTACTCTTTCAGAAAAAAATATTACAGAATTGTTTGATAGCGATCTTCGTCTTAATCCGCGACGAAATTCTGATTTTGTTGAAAATTGCAAATCAATTGGTGCGAAACTATTGGTGACAGACGAAAAATGCAACGACAAAAATTGTGCACAATTCTGTTCTCTACATATTTCATTCGAACTTTTTGCACAGTTTTTTTTTTCAGTCTGTATCTCAGTACGTATTGAATCTGACAAATTAATTTGTCAAAAAATATTTATTGTCCAACTCGCACAAATTTGGCTCCCATGCCTGCGTAAAAAGCGGAACGTCGTCTATTGCAATTGGCCTATTTGTAGCCGTGCGCGAAAGTCTATTTTCCGCACTAGTGCTTACAAAGATCGAAAAGCGCACGACTATAATGGCTGGACAAAAAATACTGTATGTGACACGTGTGGACTGCTGGCGATCGCGACTCGTGAGCGTCTTGCGAGAGCCGATGGCCGAACGGCGTTCACTCGTCGCAATCGCCGTCTTACCGTACTTGATACACAAATAACTATTTACAGCCCCTTCTGCACTATGAAAATAAAACTGACTAGTATATATTGGTATATAACAGGTATTTATTGTTTGTAGCTCAATTATTTTAAGAAAATATTAAAAATATAAACAAATCCCTTGAAATGTTACTCTAATTTACTAAAAAAACCGTTGCTACAAGGAATATCCTATGAAAGAATGTTTTTTTTTTCTGAATAAAATCATTCAAGTATTATTACGATTATTGTATTTGAAACATATTATAGGTTGACAAGGAAGGAACAGTGGCTACATTTGCTTATACCAATAAAAACCTATTACACTTTGGTAAGGCACGCTTTAACACTATACGCACGTATTTCACACCTGCTCAGAATATTCGACACGACACAAAGCAATTTAAGTCGAACAGACAGTGTCGCTTAAATCACGTTCATAAATCATTCTTTGAAAAATGGTCATTTACTTCTACTGGCCAAAAAAACTACACCGATGTATTTATACTATAAAAGTCGTAACACTTATCAATATAATCCCAGGACAAATTAGTAAAATATAAAATCAATAGTTTGACATCGAATAATTTGGTTTCTAGTACTCTACTCTATTTAAGTACTCTAATTATTAATTCAACGCAGATGAAATTATGCCGATGAAAATTTTTAATTTATCATTTGCAGAAATCTCAAATAAATAAAATGAAAAACAGTTACTTACGAAATATGCACTTATTATCCAAATAGAAGCTTCGAGAAAACACATGGACGCGCGTTTAGATATGTCTCCTCGGTGCAGCTTTTTCTCTCAAAATTTTAAAGTCAAAATACAAATTCCGCAAATGCCAATATTTAAATACTCGAAATTCCAGCAAAAAATAAATCGAATAATTCGGAAGGAAAATCTCCCTCAGAGGTATTTCAAAGATTCAAAATGAGCTTAACAGATTAAAATCATAATGACGCCTATATATTTG
>CAXKVY010009215.1:0-26331 GCA_964058915.1 Tetropium fuscum | reverse complement strand
GGCCAATGTCCATACCTATATACCGTCCATAGCCTAAGTCAATATATAGGCCATAGGCTCTTTTAGTATTTTAATTATTTTTCACAAACGTACTTTGGCCGTACTTTTTAGGTAAAGAAGATCTCAAAATATCTAGTTCAAAGGTATATATAACTCAAACTAAGAAGATAGCGACATTGGCCCTTTTAGAACCAAGCCACAGATATATACTTCTCTATTTAAGGTAAATAATAAAATATATAAAAGGTTATTGTTTCAAATTTACTATGGACGAAAAGTCAGGAATGACAACGTCGAACACTCGTTCACTAAACCTGTGTGCCACATACCTATGAAGAATATCTAAACATAGAACAATAGCATAGGACTGAAACATATGAGGTCATGCCAGGTATTGAGTTCAGGCATAGACGTGGCACCTATTTTTTTTTAAACTAGAGAAGCGTTTAATCTTCCATTTCATGATAATTTTACGCTGTTACTCGATAAGTATAAATATGCATAAGAAAATGGAAAAAAGGGTTGTTCCCTTAGCAAATAATTAGCACAGGCTTTAAGAAGGCGCTGGTATATATTCTTTTTCTACTCACTTTGAAGTAAATTTTGAACATAATTCCAAGCTGTTGGCTTATTGGTATAGTTACGGTACAAAAAAAATGACTATAGAAACGATATATCCACTCTTGGTTCAGACCTTGCCCAGGCACAAAGATATTTTATGAATGGTTACTATACGTACTAAGGTTTGAAAAACATTTTATTCTGTTGGGCGATCGTAGCAAATTTTTGTGGCAGGCTCTCGCTCTATTAGGTGGAAAACCAAACTCCGCTATTAAAGGGTTGGATTCGAAATACTGCGTTAGTGTTCGTTTCAAAATAATTTCTATCACTTTGCCGAAAAAGGTACCTATAATTGAAATAGGTCGGTAGTTGTCAACAATGTCTATCTGGCATCGATAAAAAATATTTTCAGCTGCAGAACTAAAGATATTGAGGTCATATTGAGACAGTACAGATTAATTTTAAATGATTCTGTTTTATTACGTTCGTGGTTTAATAATCGCCAACTATATCTAGGTTTATTATTAGAATTTGTAATATGTCGATCGTAAGCATCGTTTTTTAACTGGTTACTGCAACTGGTATGCATTAATTATTAATACATGTCTTGATTTCTTTACCTTCCTTAGGTTTATCTTTTTGTTTTTTCAACATTTATTTATTCCCTGAAATACTTTTCTCATATATTCCAAATCTCTTATCGATTTGTTCTCTTATATACAGGGTGTTTCTAAATTGACGCGAAATATTTTAAGGGGTGATTTTTCAGAAAAAATTAAGGTGAATTTTTTTTCCGAACCCCTTCCCCTCCAAGTTGCAGCCCTCTAAAGTTGGGAAAAAATAGTTTTTATTTATTTCCTACACTATGAAAGCTGCACTAATAAAATGACAATTTGTGACAATTTTTATATCCCTCAAATATTGTTGCAAGGTGGTAAAAAAACCAACCCCTATAATATTTTTCTTCAGAACTTTTTAACGCGTCAACATTTCTTAAAAATTTGTGTTTTAAAATTTAATATATTTATTTGAAAATAAATTCACCCCTCTGTGAATGATTTTCATTTTATTAAGGCAAAATGATTTTCATTTTATTAAGGCAAGTTGTCCGCCAAATTTCATTCTTCTAATTTATTCCATAGTGGAGATAATAAATAAAAGCAATTTTTTTCCAAATATTACAGGACTATAACTTGGAGGGGAAGGAATTTTGGAAAACAATTTATATGAAAGACCCACCTT
Source organism: Tetropium fuscum (assembly GCA_964058915.1). NCBI lineage: Eukaryota > Metazoa > Arthropoda > Insecta > Coleoptera > Cerambycidae > Tetropium > Tetropium fuscum. The sequence continues at coordinate 24,528 of CAXKVY010009215.1, read as the reverse complement.
AATTTTTACTGAAAAATCACTCCTTAAAATCTGTCGAATAAATTTAGAAACACCCTGTATATGCTATTATATTACAGCCTTGAAACTTTTAAATGTAAAGGACTGCAATCAATTTTATTAGCAATCAGCAAGGCAGCGAAGGAAGTTAGTAGAAGTACCTAAACTGAACCCTTTTCTTAGCGCTCGACGCATAATCCTGGACATAATACCAAACATGTGTCCTTATCCGTGACAAAACAAACATAATACGTAACGCAGCGAACCCTTCTTTCCCGGGCGCAAATAAAAGGGACATTAAACTTTATTTAAGTCACATCAGTAGGCGCAATAACGGTGCTTAACCGGCTCAAACTTTCCCCTAATGCTCAGCCGAGATGACACTTAAATTAAAACTTTTGTTCTAGATAAATGAAACCTACCTGAAGCACATACCAATGGACCCCCATACGGTTTACAGCAATCGCCGCAACCCCCTTATTACGGTCTCCGGGCTGGAACTGGAAATAGATGGGAAGACATTTCAGGGAGGCAAGGCGAAGCTGTCGTGCGTGGCTACTGTTTTCAATCTATACAAGAGGGAGAAGGAAATTGTCCTGGAGGAGGAGAGGCCCAGACCCAGGCCCTCATCGGTGCTGGGTACACGCGATGCCGCGTCAGGTAGGTTTTACGATGAGGGTTATCGTCAACGGCTCTTTTACCGAATAGGCTTGTTCTGTAATAATTTACTTGTTCTCGGAGCAAAATTGCATGGCATAACCGTAATAGTCACACTCTGGCTTTACTATTTTGGTGTATACAGTAACGCAAATGCTGACTAAGTCTCTACAATACCCATTCTCCCAGGATTTCCTGCTCCATTGTATTTTAATTTTATTTATTTATTAAACGGATTATTTAAACGACTTCAACATTATTTTCAATATCAAAATTGATAGACTGTTATAAAAAATTCAAAGTATTAGTGTTATTTATCGAGACGCATAGCGTCGAGATAAATAAAATCTCGATACATTAATGAAAATTCCCATCGAGTATAGTATACAATTTTATTTTCAACGAGGAATTTCGGAATTTCTCCGTTCCTCTTTGGCTTAAATTTTTACTTAGTACGTAGAATTTTGATGGTTGCTATGTTGTTATTATGGCATAAAACAAAATCAACAAACAATCATTTTATAATTTTCTGTCATTTTATAAGTTTCCGCACGGTTTTGAGTTTCGGACACGAAAGTATATTAAAATGAGTGCCGAATATTCCGAGAGTGAAGAATGTGGTACACCACCGGAACTGCAGGAGGCAGCCCATAAAGTGGAACAAAGTTTGATGCCGATAAAAAGCAAGGCGCGATACGAAAGAGCATTCCAAGTTTATCGCTCCTGGTGCCATGGTAAAAATACCATACATTTTGGATCAGAAACTACTTTGTTAGCGTACTTTGGCGAGATCTCCAAAGAAAAAAAAACGTCCATGCTCTTGGATACCTACAGTATACTGAGGACCATGATAGAACTTAAGAACAAAAAGGACGTTTCAAAATATACAAAGCTGACGATGTTTTTGAAGCCTAGCCTTTAAATCGAAGAAATAGAGTTTATTTTCATCACAAAATATCGATAATTTTTTGGCTAAAATGCCTGAGGAATTTTTCCCTATCAAAGTAAACAGAATTTTGTTTTACTTTTACGTGTAAAATAATATATGATATGTTTTATTGACAAATATCAGAGGTTAATGATATTTTTTTTTAGGTTGCACTTGCACATTATTGCAGTTTCTGATGCATGTAGAAGTGACGAACTCCTAAAAATCAAGGTCACTGACATTAATATTCTGGAAGAAAAAATGATAATAGAAATTGGGGATACAAAAACTAATATCCCATCCCCATTCCCTCACTCAAGGTCGAGGGAGAAAAGAGATATAGCCGGACAGTCTTGAACACCGTAGCACAAAAAATAATTACATACGGCAAAAGTATCTCAGAAAGAGATAGACGCCAAGCGAAAAAGCGTACGAAAAGCATGTACGATTATGGAAGTAGATATTTTATAATTACAGAGCCTCATTGGGTCAAGATGGTTAAAAAATATCTGTTCAAAATCTGTTCAAAAAAAATCTGTTCAAAACCAAAGATTTTTTGTACCGTGGACGCATGGCAACCTATACAATCAAGTTTTAGGGTATCATTCAATAGCAGCCTATCTGAAAAAAGGGGGATTCCTTTTTGAAGCTCCCGAAAATAGAGACCTTTACTGGGCATACCTTTAGACCTTTAGACTGCTGCTACATTACTGGCTGACAATGGTACAAATGTTTTGCAACTGAAGCAGCGGAGGGAAATCCAGTGTGTAGCAGAGGGGTATGTCGAGTCATCACTAGTCAGTGAAATCATGACAGCCAATTTGTTATCGTTGTCTAAATCTTCTAATATACCTACGACTATTGATATCACATCCAATGAAGTACCTTCGCAGAATATAAAAATTTCCCAGCAGCATCAAGAAAGGCTTAAAATTTCGATCAATGCCTATAATAATAACAATTTTTAGTTATTAATTTTAACAAATATTTGTCAATATTAAACATTATTACAAATCAAAATGGTTTGATTTTGTTTGCTCTAAATAAATAGGAATTAGTTTTCAATAATTACATACATACCCAGATTTTTGTTTCACTTCTATAATAATATCCATTAGTTTTACAGTACATAAATTAAATTCACCGATTAATCCTTGTATGCGGCAGAAAAATCGAGCAGATGTCGGGACGGGAAGTACAAGACAGTAATGTGACAAAATTTTAAAAACACAGTAGTGTCATTATTACTTATGTGGTTGAAAATAAATTCAATTACCTACTCTTTAATAAATGTATTGATAATGGATTTCACCAAATATTTAAATGCATTAAAATTAAAACTAAACAATATATACTAAATATTAACTTCAGTTACTCAATTTAATAAATAAACTACAAAATTTAATAAATACATTTTGAAATCAATTATATAAAAGAATGGAAGATCAGTTTCTAAATTATAAAAAGAAACAACAAACAAAAATTTATAATATGGAACAAAATCAAAATTACAATAATATCAACGAAACAGTATTTAGTAGAAAATATTTCCGATGCAACAATCCCAAATGACGTTAAAGAAATATAAATAAGTCTAGGTCCTAACTTTTGCATACCCACAAAAATAACTTACCAATTCCAAATATAAAGTATTGAAAATATAATAGAAACTAAACCAAATATTATGAAAAATTAAGTTAGGTCCAAAATTAATGTAGTATCTATATAATTTTAAAAATAAATCAAATAATATAAACGAATTCACAAAACAATTAGAAAAACAAATATAGAATACTCAAAAATGTTTAAAATTAACGCAGAAATTACAATTCTCAAACTAGATAACTCAAACAAAACTGTAGTTATGAACACAGGTGATTACATAGAAAAAAAAATAATGATAAATAATAACAATAATAAAAATAAATTAAAAATGGGAAACTAAATATATATCACAGAAGATATAGCTAATATTTTAAAACTTAATAATTCTCTTGCCCCTAAATTTTATAATCTACTACTTAAACAAAATATTCCATTAAGACCTATTGTTTCTTATATTCAATGTCAATTTTATAATTTAGCGAAATTCTTATCAAATATTCTAAACTTCGTTGTTAGAAAAACAAACCATTTTATAAAAAAGATTCTTGGACATTCAAAACATTTATTGATACAATAAAACTTAATAACCAAAGGAAACCTTTTTCTTTACATATAAAATCCCTATATACAAATATATCAAACGACCATATAAAAAATATAACATAAACGCTGGAACGAAACAAAAAGTTATACTTAATTATCAATAGAATAGAGTTCTTATATTCCTTAGAACTCATATTATTAAATTGTAATTTTATGCAATGCAATAGTACATATTATAAACAAACGTGTGGCTGTGTAATGAGTTCACCAATATACAGTACAATTGCTGAATTATTACTAGAAGATTTAAAAAATACATAATTCCAACATTTAAATATATAAAAATAGATAAAGAAACTTTTAAATTTAAGCGGTTTTATATTGAATCATCAATTGTACTAAAAACTTTGGGTCACAAATCTAGACCTTCCTGAGATTCTGACGTTTGTTAATAAATAAAAACTTGGGGCGCATTTGAAATATGGTTTTTATGCGCTCCACGCTCCACTCCAAGTACCAACTTTAAGACAAATTGGCTCATAATTTCGATAGTCCGCCATATTGGATTTGCCATTTTGATTCTTTAAGTTTTATTGAGTGACCTTAAACACCGCAAAATTTTAAGTTTGAGACAAATCGGTTCATAGATAAGATTGTCCGCCATTTTGCATCCGCCATTTTGAATCCGTCGTTTTGATTTTTTTAAGTTTGTGTAAAAAATTATATTGAGCGACCTTAAACACCGCAATATTTTAAGTTTGAGACAAATCGGTTCATAAATAGGATAATCCGCCATTTTGGAACCGCCATTTTAATTTTTTTAGATTTATGTCAAAACAAAAATTCGGTTGAGTGACATTAAGCACCGCAAAGTTTCAAGTTTGAGACAAATCGGTCCATAAAGAAGTAAGTCCGCCATTTTGGATAGCCCATTATGTTTTTTAATAAAAAAATTATTGAATTATATTGTCACCGGAAGACCTACCAAGTTTCAAATCTCTAGCTCTTCGGGAAGTAGTTTAAAAAGCTGTTGCAAAATTTGAAGCATATAAACAAACAAGCAAATATAAGAAATCAAGCTAAATAAAACCGATTAAAAATACCCTTTTCAATCGTTATGTTCATAATTTATTGTGTAACTGCAATTTCAATTCAACATTATAATTCAATAGTTATATAGTTATAATATATATATATATATATATATATATATATATATATATATATATATATATATATATATATATATATATATATATATATATATATATATATATATATATATATATATATATATATATATATATATATATATATATATATATATATATATATATATATATGAAATCGTATATATATAAATATATAAATTATAGTTATAAATAATAAAGCTGAGATATTGACAAAATGGAATACAAAAAAATAACATGGTCTGGTAGATATACCAGACCAATGTGATATACCAATTCCAACTCAGATAGCTTTTATAGCCATAAAAAATTTTAATGATTGGAATTGCAGACAGATCAATATAACAAACATCTGCCATTTTTAGAAAACACTCAGAAGAAGACAATTTTCAAAAATTGAAACCTTAAGGTTTTGCATTCAATCGTTTTATTGCTACCATCCTACGAGAAACCCTCTTATAATAAATAGATGTAGCAAAGAACAACTGAAAAGGCTGCTTGCTGGGAACTTATAAATAAGCGGAAAATTACAAAATATCGACAGATTTAGGTGACGAGTCATAAGCCACCATTAACATTAATAGGACTACTCACACACTCATTGAAATCGAAAAAATATTACTTCCAGTAATTTGTGCATAAAAAATATTGCCTTTACTCTAACTTACTGCAAATGACTGTTATTAATATTATTTTATTAGTGTTATGATTATTATTGTTATTATTATACAGCATGCAGTTATATACTTTCAGAAGTTTACAGGATTAAGTAAGTAAGCTATATTTTCTCGTAGATACTCCGTTTCCATCATACAATGTCTTCAACTCTGCCTGCGCTTTATCACTCAGGAAACCGTATAAAATAATAAAAGCCGGAGCGTGATTTTTAAATGGCAGTAAAGCATTTAAATGGCCGTTTTTGCTTTGGAAACTTTAAATATAATATTCTGCGACAATGTATCCCGCAGGCTGGGGATCTAATAGCCCGGGGGTCGCATACGTGCTGAATATTAAAAATTTTAATTTCGGGGAGCACCCGATAAAATTTCCGGGGGCATTCCTCATTCGAGGCATGCGGAAGAGACAGGGAAAGTTCTCGATTTCTCGCTCTAGCAATGTATTTAATATCTCAAGCACGTGGTTTTGGTTTAATATGGAATTTCCATGGCCCAGATTCCTAGCTCGCTCTCCGCATGCTTCTTTATCATAACTCCGGTGTTTGCGTTTACTTTGTTCACAGTTTCGGCATGATATCTCAAACTAAGACAAATGCTATTGCGGTGCACAGCACTACTAATGTTGAAACAACGCCCCATGCGTGTGATCTAATTTGTCAACACGCCAATGTCAGCTCTTTTGACAGTTTCGAATATAATAACTCAATCTTTACTTATCTACTAAACATTGCTATATATAGCGGACGTTTTATCCTATCATGGTTTATAGTTTATAACATCGAAATATGAGACATAAAAACCCGAGCAAAAATCGATAAAAGGAGCCGCCGATCCCTAGAAACAAGCCATGCGTGCTTACCCAGGACCGTATTTAGTTTTCATGTAACATCTTATATTTATTATATTACACTTGGTCTGTGATTGATTAGGTATATGCTCAGTTTAGCCAATAATATTTTTTTATACAAATAATTATTGCCCAGCAAGGATCACGTGGAGGTATGAGCATAAGGGAAGGGTAATTAATTATAATGGATTTAGTGTTAAGTTTATAAGCATAGTGCACATAATAAGTAAAATAGATAACATTAATTTTTTTTTGCTTATTTGTAAATTTGCTAGAAATATGTGAGTTGAAAGGATCCATGGGATTATAAAAATAAATAATATTTCTTTTAAGTAACAAATAATAAATAATTTAAAAATAACAAGTATAAAAAATTATTTATAATAAATTCGAATAACAACTTAAATTATCTTTTAAAGTAAAAATAAAACAAGACGGTATGAAAATATAAACAAACATAAACTACTGCCACTATCACTGCTTTCTTCAAAATCTACATTTTGATTTATTACAAACGGGTCTTGATTAGCGTTTCTTCAATTTTTTTACGTGCTCTACGCATTTATTCCATTTATCAGATGACACTTTCTCTACCTCGGATTTTATAACTTTCAAACTCACGTTTGCATCAAATTTGGGAAAATTATTGTTTCGTCGAATTCCTTATTTTAGTTGACTCCATACTAATTCAATTGGATTTAAGATGCAAAAATACGGAGGTAATCTTAGAACAGTATGTCCATGAGCTTTAGCCATTTCATCTACAACATATTTTTTCGAAAAAATATTTTTCTTGACGGTATCCAAAAGTTGAGCTTTCGTAATTTTTTTGTTAAATTCTAAATTGTGTGACTTTAAAAATTCTTGAATGTCTTTTTTCTTCGTGCTTGTATTCGGAATCTTCTCTAAAAGTATTGAGTGGTACGGGGCGTTATCCATGACTATAACGATTCTGTTCTACATTCGAGAGTAAATTATTCTAAAACCACTTCTCAAGAATGTCAGAATTCATATTTCTGTGGTAGTTAACGCTTGAATCCTCCAATTTTATTCCACTGACATTTAGGCAATTAGGAAGCCATCCATTATTAGTACCACAATGTAGAATCAATAATCGTTTTCCTCTATTTGGAGGCATATCTACTCCTGTCCAGCTTCTTTTGATTGTATCATGTGTGTCGTATCAAGTTTCGTCCAAGTAATAAATCTTTGTAAAGTAGACAAAATTTCCTACATTTTTCAGGTATTTCATTTTTTTCTACGGCTGATCGTTCCGCAGCTAGAGCATGCTGGAAAATGGTCAAATCCACATATGTGACAAAATGCGATTTAGTGCACTTTTTACGTCGGATTTCCGTAGATAAAACCCATGTTGACCATATATGCCAGTAAATAAAGAAAATATTGCAGACAAATTAATAAAATAAACTTATAATTATTGCACCACAAATTCATACATGAAAACGTTCGTAATCTGAATAGGGAAATTTATAAAAAATAAAATAAAAAGAAATGTGTTGACATCGCATTTTGTCACTTTTTTGAATTTCCACCATTTTTCAGCGCGCTCTAGCGGCAGAATGATCGGCCGTAGAAAAAATAAAATACGTAAAAAATGTAGTAAATTTTGTCTACATTAAATTTATATAGAATGGTCCTTTCGGTAAAACGCATACTTTATTAGATGTGGGCAAGAAATTTAAAAAAAAATATTTTTTTTTGCTAATAAAAGGGGTTCCGTGCAAAATTTATGTCAGCAAAGTTCAGATTCATGTTCAGCGACCCGAAAAATATGAAGGGTGGGAACTATATCAAGACTTTCCTCTGTTTACATGTCTTTTTCATAGTATGCTTAACCCCTAACATTCAATAACATATTCAATTGTAATCATATATTCATCATTCTTTAGATAACCGCTACTGACACTTTTTTAACTGCACTAAAAAAATCTTTCGTAAAACGTGTTTTGAACTTGTTTACACTTTCAATTGTACCAGCCATGCTGACAAACTTCCGTGGGGGTAGATCGTGATTCTTGAAAATTGATTATTCCAAAAATTATGAGGGCAATCCATTATCATTATTAAATTTCGGGTTTGCCTTAAAATATTTTTTTGAGCAGCTATTAATTTTTATTAATAACTAATTTTATTATCTAATAACTATTAATTATTTGCTAACTTGTTGACATTACGGTGCCTCTATTAAACGACATTGAAGTAAATTCTTGCGCTGACGACGGACGTATGCAATATTATGCTAAAGAATGGAAATACTCGCGTTTTACAACGTCGTAACCAAAGAATTTCCATTCATTTTACTTGCGTCGCTAATAGAAATTCCCGTTCAATAATAAAAAAATCATGGCCCCAAGTTATTACAAATTAAATTTCCTGTTGAATTCCGTTTAATTCTCCATCACCGGCTCCTCCGCCATATTTAAAAAACATTTTGTGCCTTGTAATATGCTTCAGCGCGAATATTATGCACATTACGTACCATATACTTGATCTACTATGCATTAACATCATAACAGATCACCGCTATTCTAGGGGAAACGCCCCTAATTTGAACCGGTTCCTAAATTGGACGATCGCATTTTTTGGCCGGCGTGTTTTTGTGTTGGGTGATGTAATTTAGCTGTATTTTTTTGCTATTTCATATAATGACATTTTAAGCAAGGTATAATCTATTGTATCCTCACACACTTTATCGGACCTCCGAAATAGCTATAGATTCTCCACTTTGTGTCCTTTCCCAAAGCCGAGTGGGAGTTGAGGTATCGATCAGCGGCATATTTATTTCCCTACAGCATACCTATTATAAGTACCCCCGAATAAATACTATGAATATTCATAAGCAGTTCTTATTTGGGCGTATTTCGGCAATTCGCGGATCAATAATATATGCATTAAGTTCTCCGAGTGTACTATTCGCATTCCATTACTCTACGCCGGAACTGAATGTTATAGAGCCCTGGAATCAAACTTCCACTTGGATTTACATAAAAATGCTTTCAGTGAAGGCAGAAACGGCGTGATAAAAAATTAAGATGTTGTTTGGTATATCCTAATGGAGAGAACTGACTGTTTCATTCCGTTAGATTAATGTAACGATGTACCACATTCGCTATATCATTTCTTTATTGAAGTTATATAATAGTGTAGCAGTATAATATTCTAAAGAAAACACTGTGCGACCCACAGATCGCGCTATCAGTGCACATGGTCACCACCACAGCTGTCAGTGGACAGTGTGGTATTTACCAATCTCAAATGAGATGGGGAGGGTCCCTATGAACTTAACACAATATTAAGATGGTAAATGGGCGCTAGACAAATTTCTAACAACGGCCAATCACACCCAATTCTGGTGCGTCATCTCAACAAACTTGTCAAACTATAGATCGAGCATTCCTATTTATTGATAGTCCACAATACAACTAATATGCATTTATTTAAATATTAAGTAGGACCATGGGGTTTAAAAAAATCTCCAGAGTAAGACAAAAGAAAAAGACAATTATTGATATGGTATATGATATGGTAGAAGAAGCATCACGAATTTGGATTCTATAGTTACTAATTGATAAAAAGTTAATAAAATATAGTTATGGATAAGATATAAACTTACGGGACCGTCGAATAAGGTATGATACGTGAATGACCCAAAGATTGTCAACGACAAGAAATTACCTGAGTTGCAGAGATTTCCGAGGTCATCATATGCAGACACCCATAGTTTGCCACATTAAAGTTTGCCATATTTACGTTTAACTACAAAACCAATAATGATAAAAGGTATACCTATGTAAATAAAAGCTAGATATTCAAATTCACATATATCACTATATAAACATATAGTGAGAATATTAAATACAAAGCTACTTACCAATATCGACATCAACCATATTACAGGTCAAAACATAGTTAAATTTGTTGAATATTCTTAAATAAATGCACATGTTACTAGTGTGTATAGTACAATATAATCTTAGGTTATAATACATGAATAACTCGATAATATCGATTGCTTTAAAGTATTTTCAGGTAAATATTTTTTCTCTTTAAGTGGATAGGAATCTACGATTCATGTACGCCCAAAAACGTATAAGGTTTGAGACTACATAAACAAAATAGTTGATAAGAAAACCAGTAGATGGAGCTACGTGAACCGTAGAATTTTATATGCATAGATTTAGTAGGACCAGAATTGTTGATCAAGAAGCAAATTATACGTATTTGCTGACATAAATAAATTGATTGCATAAATAATAATATATTATACTTCTCTAATCAAGGTAAATAGTAAAATATATAAAAGGTTATCAATAAATGTATTAAATTTGGGTAAGTTGTATACATATTGTATTTGTTGTGAATGAATATTTTCTTCTGCTGTTTTACCTTAACGAACCGACTCCTGAAAATAAGAGTACTGATGGTGAAGGCAGCTAACAACAAATGAAGAACAATAAATAGGTACAATATCATAACCATATGATAATAAATGTCAAATTTCAAATCTTATTAAATTTCAAAATCTTATTCTAAATTTCATTTTCCATTCCAAAAGTGAGTGAAAAGTTAGTTATTTTTTTTTCTTTGCAAAGTAAGCGTTTCGTTACGATTTTACTCGGACTGCCATATGTTCCAAAAAAAGTAGAATACTCTAGTTGCAAAGTCATACGCATATCGTTTGCGTGAGCCAAAAATATTGTGACGGTTAGGTTTGCCTGCATTTGAAAAAAATATTTGTCCACATTTCTAAACAGGCTGGCATTAAGAAGTATACATGATTGTGTTATACATCAGCTACAAAATATCAATGAAGATAATATATGAAGCTAATATATGAAGAAGATAATATTTGATGAAAATATATGAAGAACCCGATATGATTGTTTAATTTGTCATTTATTATCACCAGAATATGAATATCATAATACCTCCAAAAGGCATACTGGGTAAAATCCTCCTGAAAATATGTCACTACCTCCCGGTACAATCAGATACAGCTGCAATCTTGGAAAAAAGTTTTTAGATCATCAGTAAACATTAAATAATGACAGTTGATAAGGGAACATAAGTCATTTATAAAAAGTAGGAATAGCAGTGGCTCTAAATTGGAGACTTGATGTACTCCAGATTTTGCTAAAAAGTTATCAGATCTATTACCATTGTACGCAACATATTGAACCCTATTACTCAAGTATGACTTATATAAATTTATAAGTGATTTACATTAACCAAATTCAGTTAATTTACTTAATAAAATTCTGTGATCTGTGCGGTCAAAAGCTTTTGTAAAGTCAGTGTACACCACATCTACCTGACCTTGCTTATCGATAACCTCAGATAAAAATGGCGTGACACATACGAGATTCGTAGCAGTGGCCCCCTCTCCATAAAACCATGCCGGTTTGGAGATATCTGATTGCTTACACACGGGTTGTACATTGACTTTTCGAAAACTTTAGCGAAGTTGTTTAGAATAGCAATAGGGCGATAATTCATTATCGATGCCGGATCACCAGACTTCAAAATACACACCTTCCCCGCCTTCCACAGATCCAGAAACGTAGTCGTTATCAGACACAAGTTGAATAATATTAATAATGGATAGGCAAATATATGCTTGCAGTCTTTTATTAAATAGATAAATAATAAATAATACATTATATTTAAAAAATATTCTCAACCCTCTATTTTCTAATTTTTGTCAAATTGATATGTTGTTTGAGCCTAGCGAGTGTAGTAAACTGGCACAGTAGTCAAAACGAGGTTGTATTACTGTGCTGTATACAGTATTTTTACTGTGTATGTATAAATATCAACCGCGTATTTCTAGTCCTTAGCTGCCACTTCTTAAAATATGAAAATGCTTTCAAAATAACAAGCCGACTAAATTACATAAATCTCTCATTCTAACACTTCCTAAACCTCACGCCGGTCTAAAATATGACCCCTTCCCAGTTTTGATGTAGGTCACCCCTCCCATAAATCCTGCAAGTCTCCCAATCCCATGGCCCCTGACTAGTTTCAGATTGGACAGTTACCCTTCCTTCTAAACAAAGAACTAAAATATTTATTTGAATAATGAGTTGGAAACATCGGTTTCGCCGTGAGCAACATAGAATATGTTCGCAGTAAGTGGACAGCATACTGACCATAACGGATCCTCGGGAGATTTGAAAGTTTCTCGTTCGGGACTAGGGCACATCTCACAGGGAAAATGACACGCACAGACCTGTAGATAGCGTGGATTCTTTTTCACTGATTTGCATCGTATTGTATACGCCCGTCTCAACTTTGTTTATAGTGAATGGACCCTGCTGAGCTATTTGTGTAAATTACTTCAGGAGTTTAGTAGCTTTAGTAGCTTCTAGAAGGTTAAATTAATATAACAGTTACTAATTCAATTCAATTTATTAATTCCAGTTAGATATTTGTAGGCAGCAGTAGAACAAAAGATACATTCGCTTATCCTATTATTTCACCCAAGTACCACTTGAGTCACCTAGATATATATTATATGCCTCTGTGTGGACGCAAGGGGCACTTGGGGTATTTTATAAAAACGTATTTTATCTTATAAATAGTTAATCCACGATATTATTCCAAAATATGAAGAAATAATACGTCTGGCGTACCTAAATTTGACGTCAAAACGTCACAGGCGTCTAAAGACATTCCTTAAATGACGTAAAATGATATAATGACATAAGTCGTACCACATGCTGACCAATGCCTAATGACTTCGTACTACATCTTTAATACTGTATAAATGACGTCATATGTGTATCTTGCTGCATCGCTGCTGACATCTAAATAATGTCATTTATACTTTCGATTACGACGCCTTTGATTATGTGCCTAAAATCAACTGCGCTATATTGGTCAGCACCAACCAACCTCATATATTTTAAAATGAACCTGTTGCAGTTTACGACTAGAATCAGCTCTGGAATCTCACCGGCTCACTATAATTTTCCTCCACGAATTTCATTTTTCCTTCAGAAATTTAAAGCCACTGAGCTGCCAGTGGGTACTCATTATATTCGAGTCGATCTATAATAGCAACTTATTAAAATAAGAGGGTGGGTGCCTTATTTAGAATAGGCCCTATTACTGTACCCTGGGGTACTACCCTAGTAACAGGTTCATCATAGGTTCTAAAAATTAAAATAACTCACAAGAATTTCGAAACAGAAGAAGGGACATTATTTTTGTTAGACTTTATGTAGATAATGAAAATAACAGTTTTAAAAAATAGTCATAAGCGTAGAAGTTCTTTTTAAGAAAAGGGTTAAGCACCCTTTCCACTCCGCCACGGTGTAAGTTTTTGAGCATTCTTATCGCTTGTTTTATTCGCCTTAATTGATAGGCATTATTCCCCGAAGAAGAAAAAAACTAAGCGTTCGTTTATAAGTCATAATCAAAGTTCGAGAAAAAAAATTATAATAAGGACATTACACTGTCAGAGATACAACGGCCAATATCTCGAAACCTGTCGCAGTTTATAGAGCAAAATTACAAGAGATCTAAATTATTGTAACCACTGGGGTTTTTACCAGATTGACCGATGTTGAAATGAAAGGGAGCGTCGGGGTTTGCAAAAATATGTATACATACATAAATATATACACACATGATCTCATAGTCCTGGGTTCGTCGCGTATGCTTTAAAGTTAGAAGGGGAAATCTTAATATCGAAACATGGGGATTTAGCTTACCTCATATGCTCTCATGATGTCGGTGTTAATCCTGTATGGCTAAAACCTCACATCATCACTAAGATTCACGAACTAACTTTGTCGGATAATATTGAATTGCGTTGGTTAAGAGATTAATTCAAATAACTTCAAACCAAGATATATATTTAATATTTAACAGAATAAATTACGCTGACAATAAAACATTTACACTAAACAAACTATAAATTTGAACACAACCAGATGCGTCGCGCAAATAATGAATCTATTCATATGAAAACAAAGCTAATCGCTAGGGTTAAGTAGACCTGATTCTAATAGAACAATTTTGAGTGCCTTTCCGCTTATTAAACTATTTGACTTTAAACCCGAATTTACTGTATGAAAACCTGCCAAAAACTGCATAATTTTGGCTAAGATTGTTGCTCCAGTCCTCGCTGGGCGGGACCAAAGTCGATCTTTCATCCCCTTTAAGTAATACCACTTACTGGGGGTGAAATCTCCACCAATCCTACGGGACCTACTTTACCCCTTACATGATCTCAGGAAACTATTCCCGTACTCTAACGACATCTGGTTGCAAAATAGAAACTAAATATTTTACATGACATTTCTGAGATTACTCTTTCTGCATCAATTAGTTAGCTGTTTGGCCATTTTTCCCATACCCGAAAACCATAAATTAAGTGACGCTTCTAACGTCAACTATTATTTATGGTCGAATCTTTTCGTGACGTTTTTATGGATCCTGTTAATTTTACCATTGATTTGAGATATTTTACTTTTTGGTAGTTACACATCTGTTTGCGATTACGAAGTTATGCATTTACGAAGCTATGAAATTTTGACAAGACCGTACTTAAAGAAAACACTATACAAGATGAATTACTCATTTAATGTGGACCTTCTTAGAATTCTCTAAATAATAAACAAAGGACTTCTTGGGTTGCTATTCCCTTTCCGAACAGAATTATGACCTGCACTTTACCATTTTGTTACATTATTATATTAATAAGGGCTCGTTATTTTAGAAATATGTGTCAGATAATGTCAGTGGCGTACGATAAAAAAGTTTTATTAAGCAAAATAGCCTGAGTACCCGAAAAAAGTAACATCCACTATAGTATTTTCGACAGGAACAATACAACATACTGATCATATACAGGTTAAGGTTAAGATATATCATTCCGTTCAGAAAATATTACACATTAATTTAAATAGAAATGAAACTTCAACACCCTGTATCTTCCTAGATCGGCCATATGTGTATAGGAACTTTTCTTTTAAAGAAAATGTGTTCTATTTCCTGTTAAAGTTTGTCTACAAAAAGCTGGCTATATATATATGTATATATATAAATATATATATATATATATATATATATATATATGTATATATATATATATATATATATATATATATATATATATATATATATATATATATATATATATATATATATATATATATATATATATATATATATATATATATATATATATATATATATATATATTATATATATACTTTTGCATCTTTATATATATACTTTTTGCATCTTTTCACCTATCGGAGACCTGATTGCACTTCCGGAAGAAACCGGAGGTAACGTCAACTTTTTATTTTTAAATGGGACACCCTGTATATTTTTTGATAATCGGATAGAGATTTTTATGCGAATAAAACCATGTTCTTAAAAGCTGTCTACGACGATTAACGAAATTAACGATTTTATATCACTTAAAATCGAAATAAAATCGAACAATAAAACAACTGGAACAATAAAATTAAAATGATTTGCTCAAGGTGGCCGTGATCAAATGAAATGTCTGTCGTATGAATTTGTATCAGTTTAGTATTTGGTACTGAAAGAAAAAAGTAGAAGCAAACACAATATTTTATAAGAGCGACTCAGAAGGAATTTAAGAATAATTTATTTATAAACCAAAATATTGTTTGACATTCTTTACAAATAAGGTTTAATTCATTTTAATTAATTAATTGAGGTTAAATAATTTATTTAGAAACTAAAATATTCTTTGATATTCTTTACAAATGAGGGTCAAATTGGGTACCCTGATGCTCAATGCAGGCTGCACATCTTTTGATCTCGGTATTACGTAGTTACTCTGACAATAGTATCCCGTAGAATATTATATTAGCTATCTCGTTTCTAATTCGGTTTTCTAAATCTTACAAGTTTTCTGGAGGTGTAACGAAAACTTTATCTTTCAGATACGGCCACAAAAAATAATCGCACGGATTTAGATCTGGCGATTTTGCAGGATATCTAATTGGTCCGTTAGTACCCATCTATTCTTAAAATCGGTCGTTTAAGAAAACGGTATTGAATCGCGCATTGTGTGGTGGCGCGCCGTCTTGGTGAAATCATTAACCGGGGAGATCCTACAAAAAATATTCAAGATCTGCTCGCAACAGTCGATTGTATGACAGAGCGTTCAAGTTTTCGCCCAAAAAGACTGGTTCAATAATTCGATCTCTTAAAATTTCACACCAGACGTTTGTTTTAAATCTTACTTGAAAATTTGTTTCTCATATAATGTACCGATTATTATTCGACCAATGATAATGCAGATTCCGATTAAAAAGGCCATTGTTTCCAAATGTGCATTCATCCGAGTACAGTACTCTGTTCTTGAAGTCTGGATTTTGTGCGTTCCATTCTAAAAAGTAATGACAAAAGTTTAATCGACGCTCTGGATCGTCTCCATGCAAGCTCTGCACTACGTTGGTTTTATACGCTTTGAGATGTTTTTTCATAATTTTGACAAATTCATGTTTTGTGCTCTTTCATGCAGCGACTGATTGGGTTCTTCCATTGCGCTCAACAGGACACTTAATTACCTCTATAAAGTTAGCACTACCACATGCGAGATGAAAGGTGGCATAATGTGATTAATTAGCGACAAATTATGCACCAGATGCAACATTTGTCCAATCATAGGAAGACCGTTTTCCAGAGGTGGTAGTGCTAACTTAATATCAAGTTAGCACTACCATTGGTTTTAAAAAAAATTATATCGCGACAAATTTTTTTTTTGCAGGACAAAATCACGACAAAAAAACGACAAATTAATCACATTACGCCACCTTTCATCTTGCATGTGGTAGTGCTAACTTTATAGAGGTCACTTAATTCAGCTTCCTTATTAAATTGACGTTCCAGTTGTTTATGTCGTATAATTGAACCAGTTTTTCGAAATCTCTTTTCGAGCCTGTAAAATTTCCAACTTGATGGGGTTTCCCTGACGGCATATTTTGGGCGTACCTTCGACGAGCTTCTGCGCCATTTTTATTGCATGCGTAATAAAGCTCAACCATCTCCGTCAAAGGCACATTTTCCATTGCGAACAATACTTAATTATTGTAGACACTTAATTTCAACTTTGGCCGAATTTAACCAATAACGCTTTTTGACATGAACAACGAACAAGCCGCAAACGTCAAATATTTCATTTGGTCACGGCCACCTTGAGCAATCCTGTTTAATTTTCTTGTTCGATTTGTTTTATTGTTCGATTTCAAACTGCTATAAAATCGTTAATTTTTGTCGTAAAAAGCTTTTAAATACATGGTTGTATTCGCATAAAAAATCTCTATCCGAATATCAGAACATATACAGGGTGTCCCATTTAAAAATCAAAAGTTGACGTTACCTCCGGTTAATTCCGGAAGTGCAATCAGGTCTCCGATATGTGGCAAGATGCAAAAAGTAGTTTTAAATGTCTCATAAAAATTTCAAAACTAAATATAGCTCCAGATATAGCACTGGTCAGTGTATCTTTCTTCTTATTCGTCTATTTGCTTATTTCTCTATGTTATGAAATCCTACAAACCCAAGATTACTTTTCACAATATATATATATGTATATATATATATATATATATATATATATATATATATATATATATATATATATATATATATATATATATATATATATATATATATATATATATATATATATATATATATATATATATATATATATATATATATAAACTGGAGAATCACTTCACTTTAGGTCGCGTTTTTCATTTCCCTTAAAAAGAACTTAAAACAAAGAAAAACGTCCCGATTAAAAGTTGTTGTTTCCAAGGACAGCGACATTACCTAATAGAAATATCTAGATCAGTTTCTTGCTCTATTTGTTACCGGGGCTTTGAGAAGTCGATCTGAACCAAAACAATCCAATTTGCTTAGGATGTGTATTACAACAAGCTCGTTACTGGGAGAACTATCCCGGCAAGTTTCAAAACAGGCGTTAAGTACTCGAAATAGACTGCCATCCTACACCCAGTTCACGTATGACAAAGCCACAGGATCTCGGATACCCCATACAAGAGTATTGGCTCATCCTCGGGGGAAATCAGGCCCAATTTTTGTCTTTAGAGAGCGATTCTTATGCCCAATGCATAAAGTAATTGAATTTCTTTGACATCGGAATCGCATAATGAAAAATACATCTATCTATTTTACAAATAGATACCTGCTGCGGATATATCTCGCCTCGTCCGAGTGCGGCATAAAGCAGGATGATAAATAAAAAGCGTATTCAAATGTGGTACATAAATCTCATGAAATGTTCGCTGTTGCTCTCATGCAGTTCAGAGAGTTTTTGTACGATATATTTTTATCTATCACTCGAATTCTGCAGAATATCCTCGCGATTATCTCGCTGGTAGAAAACTAGATTCCTATCTGTCTTGTTTTCCTACTGGAAAAAAATCTCTGCGTTGAAAGTAGAATATTCAAGTATTTCACAAAAGCAGAGGATATTGCATATATACAAGGGTGAAATATGGAAGAATATTCTACTTAACATCAAAAAATGAACTTGGTAAAATCTCTAAAATTATTTTTTCAATATATATATTCACATTTAGGTATAATAGGCATTGGTTCACAAAATAGGAAACTGACGCCATTTTCGTCAAAATGGTGATCGACAAAAGTATTTTTGGTGAAAATTGGCTAGATACAGTTGCTTAAAGTTGCATACTTTATTGCGATTTTGCTACTTTTTACCTTTATTACCATATTATTTATTGTTCATTAACTGTTCAAGAAGAATTATTCATGGCCACTGAAATTAAACTTCGGGAGGCAGGAAAAAGAGATTCTACTGCAATACTTAAAGAAATGTCTTCTAGTTCTCCTCAGAGAAGAACTACAATCAAAAAGGCTCGAAAGTCAGCTTATTCAAAAGACAGCTTCGCTCTCTGCAAATCAAGCACTCGCTCTAATTGTTGATGCTAAACTTTCTACACATCAGTATAACATAATACGTCAACAAGTTGTGCCTATAAATAAGACGTTATATTCACCATATTACAAGGTAAAAGAGGCTAAGCCATTATGTTATCCTTCTGGAATTATGATCACGGAAACTGCAGCAGAAATTCAACTTCAATCATTGACAAGTTCATTCATTATGTCAAGTTTTAGAAGAAGTCCTTGAGACTTTACATCTATTGGCAAATAACAACATAAATATAATTATCAAATGGGGCTGTGATGGCGCAGAACAAACAAAATATAGACAAACTTTTTGTGAAGAGAACCAGACTGATCAAAGTTTGTTTAGTACTTCTATGGTACCGTTACAAATATAGGTACGATAATGTTAACAACGGTAAACAAATCATTTGGCAAAATCTTGCTTCGTCTTCAGTAAGATACTGTCGCCCGATAAACTTTATTTTTGCCAAGCAGTCAGCTGAGGTAATAACGAGGGAAGTTAAGGGAGTTGAGGATCAAATTGAAACACTCTCATCTACGAAGATAATTGTTTATGACGTGGAAATATTTATGAAACCTACATTAGTCTTTTGTATGGTAGGTGGTAAAGTGTGTAACGCTGTAACATCATGTATATTTTTCAGTATGCTACAAATAGTATTTTTTAGCACCTGTAGTCTACCTGTAACTAAACTAACGAAATATATGTTTAATAGTAATTTAGGTTAATTATTTTTAAATGGGGTGAGTATTAATTCATTATCCATAATATGTAGTTTTCTTTTTTCATATTGTCACATATACTGGAAAATGATATACTCAGTCGCTTATTTATTAGTATTAAGCCTGCAAAATTAACAAAAGTTTGTGTACTTTTCGTGTAATAATTATTAATTCCACCTAGATTGCTAAAATATCACACTGTGCGTTGTGATGAAAAAATATGTATAAAAAATATTTTAAAATACCTGACGCCACCACGCGTACAGTTATCACAACTCAAAATATGAATTGCTTGTGAATGTATTTGTATACTATAAAATTAAATATGTTGTGTTGACTTTAAACTGTCTTAAATAATAGCAAAAAAAATCATAATCTTATTATTTATTAACAGGAATATTTCTCTTTTAATCTCAATGCGATTTGTTCAACAATATCTTTAATAAATCCCTGAAGGGTACAGATGAACAAACTTGATGGTTTGGCAACCCATAAATGGACATTGTTTGGCCTTCTGACTTATTAATAGTCATTGCGGCGAATTGGAAATTGCAAACGTGAAACCTTGCACCTTGAAACTTGCCGTTTAAAATGGTAGCTTCAAGAACATTGCCTATGATTTTTTTCGACTAATCTCGTGCCATTGTGTATATTGTTATCAGGTACGCAGTAATTAGGTTTATTCTTATGCTATCTGAATCGATATATTTTTCCCGTAAGAGCGTAATTGGTCAACAAACAAAACTACTAAATATATTAATAACACCAACCCATTTTTTCATAAACTGTAACGCCACTTTTGTTTTCGAAAGAGGGCAAAGTGTTTTTAAAAAATTAAAACTTTTTGTTGGAAGCGAATTTATTCAAACATGTGAATCTCACAAGAGCTCGAAATAAACTGAAGTTCAATTGATACATAAAGTGAGCAGCAATCGCACGATTGTCTGCTTGCCGATAAGGATATAAATGGGCACAAGTACAATCAGCATTTAATACAATAGCCTTCTTATTAGTGGTTGATATAACTCTTCCACCCTTAAATGAAAATCCTGGGGTTAGCAACAACAGGATTTGGTAACCTAACATCAGGTAGATCCTGGGGTTGAACCTCGTTTATAACTTTTGGTTTACATATTATTTGTTTACAATATAAGTAATATAAAATATAGGCAATAAGAATAATATAAAGGATAATTGTCCATACACTAATATTATTAAAGTGAATTGGAACTTTTAAAATTGATTTTATATTTTTATCTTGTGTTTCCAATGCACTCTGTACATGTTTTAATTCATCTAGATTAATTGCGTCCATCTTTAAAGGTTTAAATTTAGCAATTAATTGTTTATTTGGGATTAATGTCTAATTTGGGTAAATCAATAGTTTTAAAATAACTAGCAATGTCTTGATAATTTCTAATTTGCACGTCTTTTATTTGCACTTCACAATTTAAACTGAGTTCTAACACAAATGTCCCTCGAAGTGGCACATTATCTTTATTAGCACCACACTTTTGGACTGCAGCGATGTCTTCAGGTATGATGAGGATCCACTGGTTTTTCTCTATCTTTTGAATTTTGACATTTTTTATTTCAGCTGGTATTATTTGACAGTTAGTAATATTTTTAGAGTACCTTAACAGTTGTACTTCACAAGGGGCTTCACTTTCTTCTTTAATCTTAACAGGGCTAGTATCATGACAAATAAATTCATCTTTGGTAATTTCTTGGCATTTTGAGTCGGAGAACATATAATTTTGCTCATTTAAGATAAGGTATTTTGACTGTGGTAGAATGGTTTCAAAGGCATTATTTCTTTGTATGGGTAAGGAATATAAATGATAATAATTATAATTATCATGCTCAACAATAGGGATTTCGAGAATAAATATTATTTTATTTTGTTTACTGTAACTTTTTATATTTACTGTTTTTTCAAAAAATAATACATTTTCAAGTATTGGTTCGAAAGGTAATTTGTTATCTGTTAAATGAACACTAATTAATTTTATTTCATTTAATAATTCCTCGGGTTTAATAATATAATTGTGAAAAGTATTTAATTTAGAGAATGTTATACTAATTTCAATTTTCTCCAAAATATCATAGATACCTTCGAATGCTGTAGTTATCTGAGAAATAACCATTTCAATAAGAAAATAATCATAAGTTTCAATATTCTTTAATTCTACGGTTTTCAATACTTGTTCAATCTGTAAAATACGTGATTGTAAAATTAATTGATTATGCGCCAAGACTTGGATATTGTTCTGAAAACTTTGGATAGATTTTTGAAGAAGTGTAATTTGATCGTTAGTGATTGTTTTTATTTTAACTTGGTTATCTGATAATATTGAAATAGCTCTGTCATATTTTTCAGCATCATTCTGGTCTAAATTTCCAGATATTGATTTTATAATAGATCCTAATCCGTCTATAAGTCCACGTTTTGTTCTGTTATAAATTAAGGGATTGAGTTGCTTAAATTAAAGTTGACTTCTTTGTTGTTGTTTGTTGGTTGCAATTTCTTCTTAGCCTAATGCCACTAGGAGTCAGTCGATTTTGTACTTCTTCCCTGGACTTCCTAAACTAGCTGGTTTTGGCGATGTGGTCCTCTACCAGTGGGTGTTGAATTCGGCGATGTTGTCCTTGTCCAACGGCTTCCTGTTTAATTCTTTCGTCGCACTTTGTTCCTCTCCAAACAAGTTTGTTTGGTTTTTTCACTAATAAACTGTCAAAACAGACCGGAATTTGCGATTTTTGGCTCTCCGTTTAGTGATCCTACCGACTGCGCCACTTTTGTTTTCGAAAGAGGGCAAAGTGTTTTTAAAAAATTAAAACTTTTTGTTGGAAGCGAATTTATTCAAACATGTGAATCTCACAAGAGCTCGAAATAAACTGAAGTTCAATTGATACATAAAGTGAGCAGCAATCGCACGATTGTCTGCTTGCCGATAAGGATATAAATGGGCACAAGTACAATCAGCATTTAATACAATAGCCTTCTTATTAGTGGTTGATATAACTCTCCTGTGCATAAAATACAGGTCCATATACACATGTGAAGTAATCAGTTATGCCACCCGTTTATAAGACTTGTTCAATATAGGTGCTAACGCGTAAAAAAAACCATTAAACCTCTCTTGTATGGTAAAAGGATCGTCATTACTCATTGTCAATCAAATTGTGACAGGAGCTCGTAGTATCGAGTGTATATAGTAAAGTCAATTTCTCATAATGTTGTCTTATAACCGAAATCAATAACCGAAGTGTCAGTTAACATAAATCATGCGAGCGGAGTATTAAAATCCGCCTCGCAACTCGAAGATGAAATAAAAATATTTTATCTTGAATACAGACCCAATGAAATGCCGCTGCCGTGGTAAATATTTTATTACAAAAGGAAGTCGTATATTTCAGATGAATGATGTGTGGATGGAAAATCATTTTGGATTATTTACGTTCACGTAATATTTTAAGACCTGATAATCGTGTGTAATTGCAGGAACTTTTTTCTACAGGTAGTCAATCAATTTTTATTCCCAATTTACTCTAGTCCATTAATACAGTCAGAAAATCAGGGAAGAACCGTTATGCCCGATATTGTTATTATTATTATTAATAATATTATTATAATTCGACGTTCCTCTAGACCGAAGCTCAGCAATGCCAGATATTGAAAAATACATTTTTTTAAATAATTTAAAAGTCTGTTAAAAGACCGTAACGTTTGTCTATGGATTGTCAATCATAGTCCTTTTACAATATCTTTTTAGACACACAAAATGTCCTTTATTTTTTTAATCAGTGGATAACGTATTTAATTTACAGTAGGCCACGAAGATTAGAAGCTCTTAGAGTTGTTAGAGGTGGCAATTTTTGAAAAATGACCTAGACTAGAAAATTATAGGTATGTAACTGTCCTTTTGGACTGTCAAAAATTCTGGAATCTTGTTATCTAGGTAGATTAGGAAATTACTTGGAATCGTTTAATATGATTACTAAGAACCAACATGGTTTCTCAGGTGGTATGGATGTCCCACATGGCTCTATCTTGGGCCCGCTGATTTTTCTTTTATATATTAATGATATTTATTCCGTACCAACACTATCAATAATATTAACAATACCAACGAACAACATTAATTATTACCAATTTTATTAAAATCTGGCAGCAAGAATTTATCATATGAGTAAAATGCATTTCTGAGTAAGAAGAATGCAAGATAAAATGCACGGTAATGTAAGAATATTAAATTAAATAAATTCAGATTTACAGGCATCATTTTTTTATGTTAATAAAATATTATCTATTAACTATATTAATTTTATTAACTAGAATTATAAATTGATTAATTAGCATGATACACAAGTACATACAAC
>CAXKVY010009213.1:0-32040 GCA_964058915.1 Tetropium fuscum | reverse complement strand
CAAAACATCACGAACTTTTGGAGAATACTGTGATACGGAATTCAAAAACAGAATTTTGAATGGAGCTGAGAGTTTCCATGCAAATAGAATACACATTTCTTGAGATACTTACTCAAAAACTTGTTTGAAGAAACGTATGAGAGATAAGCTTGGTCCAAGTAGCACAAGGATATATGCTATCAAAAAAACAAGTATCTCTTAAGATATACGGAATCGCATATACATAAACCCTTTTTTGAGGAAAGAAAGGGATATTGGGCAAAACTAAAAACTTATTCAGGTATCAATGAAATTCGTGAGAAAAGTGAAATTTTCTGTGCAGAATCCTTAAGGGTACAGATAAATGTATAGGGACAGAAAAGTGTCCTCTTCACAAGAGCTTCCAAACAAAACAAAAAAGAAAATCTAAATTGGACCATTAGGAGCTGAAATACAGAAAAAAAGGCTAATGGCGTAAAATGTTGGTGTTCCACGCGGATTTTCAAGTGGCAAAAGTGAGTATCTGGAAAGATACTCTTTGCCATCAAATTTGACCACATAAAGTGGCACATTCCAATCAAAAAATGCAGCTCGGGCTGTTATTCAAAAACTATAAGCCCTGGATATTATATGCTTCCTCGGTGGCCCAAGAGCGAAACTCAAGCTATGCCGGGTACAAAGCGTTGCCTGTCTGAGCATAAGCGGAGCTATGAGCTACTACCAAACGCAAGCTGTGACTGAACCAGAACCAAACCAGAAGCCGCCTGTGGACTGAGACTGTCAAAACGATACCCCTTTTACAGGCATGTCCAGCTGGTATTCCGCGTCAGCTTGTCTTTGATAAACGTTACACCATGCAAACTACTGGTGAAGATGAGACCGGCATTGCAGGTGTAAACTATGTCTTCACAGACGGATCAAAGAAAAATGAAGGAACAGGCTGTGGTATATGTTCCAGAAATCTGCGACTCCGGTGCAACTGGACTATTGATAAAAATGCCAGTGTAGTACAAACAGAAATCGCAGGTATAACCATAGCCGCACACGAGATTGCTCGCAGAGAAATAACGGGCAAGACAATCAGAATCTGCACAGATAGTATACAAGCACTGCTGGCCTTGAAAAACTATAAAATAACCAAAGGGTCAACATGGGAATGTCACCAAGCACTTATGAGAGCCTGTTAGATGAGTAACTAGGTTGGGTCAAAGGACACTCACAATGCACCGGCAATAGCTGACATACTGGTCAAGAAGGTAGCCAGCATGAGAATCCTTGGGCCTGGTCCTTCAGGTACACTACCAATTGCAGCGAAACTCCAAATAATAAAGGAAAACACCCATAAGAAATTTAAGATGTTGTGGGATGAAATAAGTAGCTGTTAGCTGGCCAGAAATCTCTTGAGATATCCCAGCGAAGAGACGGCGAGAAATTATCTGGCAATGTCTAGGGGAAAACTGCGATTTGTAACAGGAATCCTAATCGGACACTGCCGGGTAAGGAAACACCTCTATAACATGAGACACACACATCTGCAGAGGATGTGAACAAGAAGATGAAACTGTCGAGCATGTACTTTGTGAATGTCCCGCCGTGTCATCGACCAGAGAACCCATATTGGGGGATCATTGGCCTTCTATTGCCTATTTGAGGGAAATGAGGCAACGACATCACCTTTTGTACAACATTAGGCTGGTCGATGGCCTAGGGAGACATTTCCCTCACGGAGAAAGCACAAGGGGCCTAATGGGGTCTAAGTGCAGAGAATCTCTGATCTGCACTCCGAACAAATTACAGATACAGATGCTTCCGTGAAGTTTTCAGTAGAAAAACAAAATCTACCTTTACTAATAACAACTTTTCTTTGTCATACTTACGGTTTAAGTTACGATTCCTCGTTAGTGCCCCTGTGAACACCTGGGTAGTTTGTGCTCCAATCGGAGAGGGTTATAAATTTAGGACAATAAATCTGCCATATAGAGGAAGTACACATTTCCGAAGTTTTCTTGCCAGTCGGATCTTTTGCAAGAAAAGGTACATAATGACTGGATTATAGACTATAATATACAATTTAAAAACTGTTTTTGCAAGCATACTTTTGCATAATTTCATATGAAGTATTAGATTATCTTTCTGATGAAGCTAATATTTTTCAGGGCGATGGCACTCTCGATGCATTTGATTTTTGGAAGAATAGGAACCATAGTCGGAAATGTCGTCTTTCCCGCGCTACTCCAGACTGGATGCGCACCGCCGTTCCTTTTCATTGCATTCCTTTCTTTTGGTAAATATAAATAAAACCTTCGTGACTATAAGTTATGTTTGCTTGTCCATATACTAGGCGGATTTTAGATTTTGCTGTATACTAGCTACAAGGGAAAATTCCGCAAAAATATGCGGTAAAAGTTAAAGGTTGAACGTTATTAGTATATTAGTTATTTAACTTCTTTATTCACTCGTAGAAGCCACTTGCTAACGGTAGTGGTCTCGATAAAATTGTTCTTCTCGCGAAAAACAATGGTTTGAATCCAGAGTTGTATACATAATTGAAGGGTGCAGGAATAGAACTAGGAATGTCCAAAAAACCGTTTTCGAGATAATCAACTTTTTATTGCAAATTCGTTATTACAAAGCTTACAAAATGCAACAAATTGTGATTGATCATATACTAGGACACCTAAATGTGTCTTCTTTAGAACAGAGCAGAAAAATTTGTAAAGGAACGTTTAAGTTCAAATTAGCTGCCAAAATTTCACCCAAATATGCAAATATGCAGGAACAAAACAGGGAATGTTCACAGGCTCTACATTATGGTAATGGGCAGAATCTCTGAAAAAAATACAGTACTTATTAGTTTGGTCAGTCAAGTGTCTAGATTTCAGTTTCGTGTACTCTTACCATTCCGTCACTGCTCATGTGCAAGTTCGGTGTAAAAAACAGCTGCTTCTGGTTGCTGACAATATGCCTTAAGCTGCTGTAAGTTTAAGTATTTCTCCTTTTTTATAGGCAGTGTTTCTGGAAAATTTATACTGAGGTTACAAAGCGGAAGAACGTTGAATTCTAGATATGCTTACCCGTATATTTTGCAGTAGGAAGCTCAAATTCACCTTCGCCAAGTCTCGGCCTTAAAGGTTTTTTCCTACTAGCATTGACAATGCATCCAGTAAGAAAAGTGCCATTATAATTTGGCCGAAAATACAGTAACTTTGGGTGATCCTTTGTGCAATAAATTGCACGTACTTCTTGAATTGCAAAGGGACATTTTGCTCGAAATCTACCCTTAAAAAATGTTGTCCAGTCTTTAACCATATGTCTTTCAACCCTTATTACTGAAAATGGAGTTGGTTTTGTTCTAGAGTGCTCCAATAAATCATAGTACTCCTGTGGTAATTCCATTCGTGTCTTCAGGTTAACCAATCCCATGTTTTTATCACATTCCAGGTAGGAGTGTCCCCGGATTGGGAATGTGATACGGATGGACTCAAGTTTTCTTATAGAGTGTACAATATAATGCATCAACCGGAACACACAGTAATTTTTATTTTGGCCGCCAGCAGAATCACAGAATATGTGCAAATGTTTAACGCTATCGTCAGTGTGATTCATTATAAAGTCAAAAAGGAATGAGGAAACCTCATCAGCTCCTTTCTTTGCGACATTTTCAGGATATGTGTAGAACAGTGACTCAGCTGTACTCAAAACATGTATGTTAAAAGAATACATTGACAGTTGACGAAGATAGTAAACATCGTTTGTTGGTACGTTTGGAAGATATACATTTTTTTGGTAATCCATTGCAATTGCGATAAAATCATTACTAGTTCGGGCTCGCTGTTTTGCGCTTCTTTTTTTATCATAGAATGCCTGAGCCCTCCTTTTATGGAGTTCATTTTGATTTTCCAGTCTTCTTATGAGTACTGGAGCTTCTGGATTCCCTTCGGCTTTCAACCTGTTTACCTCTGCTGTAAATTTATCGCAGATACTACACGTATCGCTCCGCGGGTACCCGAAACTGATATTAAATTTTGTATTAAACGTATGTCTATAAGTCTCGTAAGAAACTTCGTCGCTCGGATACGCTTGTTGGAACATGTCAAACATTTTTTTTATATTCAGTTCTTGAGGTAGATAAAGTTTCTTTGAATCGTGTAAACTATAATGTGAATGCCTACCTTTGAAAGAGCTGATATGATCGAAAATATGTTGGTATGTAGTGTCAGACAAACTCTTTATTTTGGAGCTGTGTTGGCCCCTCTTGTCTTTTGGTGCCGTTCCTGTATGTTTTAAAGATTTCTGCAAATGCTCTAACTTGCCTTTAGTAATCCCATGGATGCTAAGAAAAGCTTTGTAGCAAACGGGTATCTCAACTGTACGGTCATCTTTTTGTACTCTAACTCTATAGGAAAATACACTGTCATGAAATATGGCATCCTCTTCCGACTTCCTATTTCGGCGCCTCTGGACAGGTGTAATCGAAATTAAACCGCATAAGTAACTATTTTGTTCATCATTGGTGCCCAAACTGTTAAAATATGACAGAATTGCATTACGTTGGTCGTTGGTAGTAACCTCAAAACATCTTAATCGTTTGCATAAACAGGCAACACCTGGTTCGTGGGAGGCTAGACGAACTTTCTTCATCACATCCTGAATTCGCCCGGTTTTAGGCCTCTTTTTTGGTTGTTGATGCACATTTTTGTCGTTCATTTTTCACACAAAACACAATAAAATCGGTAAGAAGTTGTTCAAACGTGACGAAGTGCCTCGAGATGCTCACTAACTGACTGGTGTATTCTATGGACCCTCCTTGTTTTATACGTGTGGCGCGTGGACGTTTCCAGTTTTATGCCTGCACAGCTAATATTGTTTTATTGAAATATACGAGACCTTTCTAGTTTTATACCGGTCCATATGACCATTCGATAAAGCTCAATAGGTACCACCTGATGGACTAAAATATCACTAAACATGAAAATTTGGACTCTCCTTGTTTTATTCCTGTACCCTTCAATTGTATTCTATTTTGACATATGATAAAAAAAATGAGATACATTTCGATTAAATTTTATTCTGGAAATATCCCGGCAAGTCGGGTTTTTTATGTTGTTCGAGATGATTAGAAGACATACAAAGACAAACAATTCCAAGTTTTCGTCCTGTCACCCATGAGCTCGCTTGGGGAGGGAGAAATAACCATAAAAAATCGGCACTTTTTCCAGTTTTTGGGCTATATCACCTTTGTTATACTTTTTAGCGCAAAACGCTTCTTATAAAAGTTGTAGAAGACCTACAACATTGATCTCGTACCATTGTTTGTACAACTAATAGTGACAGAGCTATGGAGCGCTAAAAAATGGTAAAATCGTAACTTTGGCAAAATTTTCACATTCTACTGAAAAATCATTAGCATCGGAATATGAAGCCATTTCAATCCTGGGCGAGAATATTGACTTGCCGTTCTGCTCATTGGTACCTCTCCTGAGTCTAGCAACGGTTACCGTCGCAAACCTGGAAGAGGAAATTCGACATATTACAAATTCTACTCACCAGAAAACGTTCTCCTCTTCCACACGATGACTGGATGTGACACTACATCCAACATCTTCGGGTTTGGAAAGAATAAATTTTGCATGCCCCTCCACAGGGACCCCACTTTAGCAGATATGGCCCAGGAATTCATGGTTCCAGACGCCAGTGTCGCAGATATTTCAGAGGCAGGAGAAAGGATTCTGGTGGCTCTGTATGGTGGGGAGCCAGATCAATCGATCACTGCCCTGCGCCACTGCAAGTTCTTGAGGAGCTCAACAAAGCTCAAACTGGCCAAGCTCCCACCCACGTCAAAAGAGGCACACTATCACTCGCTCAGAACATGTAGTCCACCACCAAGTCATGGCGTGGATGGGAAATCCGAAAAACCCATTGGACTGGGGATGGTCCAGGAGAAGCAGAGGTCGGTGCAGACAACGAGGGATACTCCTCCATCAGCCTTACTGAAAACAATTTCATGCATATACGTTACAGGCTGCATGGGAGCGTGTGGCTGTGGGAAAACTGGCCTGAATTGTACCAATTTATAAAAGCATTGTTGTGGGCAATCCGCAAGAATCCTCCTCAGATTAAGGAACTTCCAGAAGAGTCACCACTCCAAACCATGGTCAAGCGATGAAGATGGAACTGAAATGCTCACTAGTTTTAAGTCTCGGATTTATTACATTGGCGAATTTATTTAATTATTTCACACGGCGTTTTCTTGTAAATAGGAGTGGGGGGTCCACTCCTCGGCATTGTTCATAAGATTTTGTTGGAAATATGGATTTAAAAGGTAAGCAAATTCTCTACAACTTTGATCATGGGAATGAATTTTGACGCTATAACCATGGCTTCTTGCGCTCCAAAGTGGCGAGAATGGGAAAATGTTGCCAGTCGCGATTTTGCCCTCTCTTCAGCGCGCCATAGCTTCGTCGCAAATGGTTGCACAAAAAAAGGTACAAGATCAATATTGTAGGGAATTTTATCGTACGGAATTTTATCGAAGGAGTTAAAGCCGAAAAACTGGAAAAAGTGCCGATATTAGGAGTGAACCATGAAACTCATTGTTTTTATTTTGTTTTAGCTTGCGCATGTCTATCTATGTTTTACCCAAATACAGAAAACAAAGCACTCACTTGAATGAAGTTACGTATAGCAGTATTAGCTACCACAAGCAATCCAAAGACCTACCTACCCAATAGGTGAAGAAGCATGAGATGATTTAATAAACTTTCTTGAGAAAGCTATTAAGCATTTAGACATATAACTTTACTATATTTTAGTAAAATCCGTTTAAATTAAGCTTAATTTATTTCATAAAATACGAAGATCTTTTTTATAACATTTATAAAAATTCTGCATTGATAATTAATATTAATTATTAATTATTTGGTGATTAATATTAATTGTGAATGGAAATATGTACTTGTCTGTGTTATTTAAAAAGTTTTATGTACTTGTCTGTGTTATTTAAAGCTTGTATTGTAATATAGGTATAGATGCGTACATAAAATAATGATATGTTAATGTTAATTTATTACTATTGTAAAGGAATTATTTATTTATTTGTACTATTAGTTATATATTATCTGAAATCATGATATTTTAATAATTGTTAATTATGTTTATGTTTAATTAAAGACTTTTGTTACTGTAAAAACTTTAATTAATGGTACATTTTCGTAAACCGAGTATGACGTCAATTTTTTTAACTGGTATACGTCACACTTTCCTCTAAGCATATTTTTAACTAGAAACATAGATAATCCGCCTACCGGGAATATGTCTTTCTTAACTTATATTAAATATCCAGAATTAAAGAATTAAATAATGCCCGATCATGATGGATCGATATAAAACCGATCACCAATTTGCTGGTGAAGAAATATTAAATCTTTTTCTCTCAACATTTCTTGTGGCTTTTACAAAAATATTTACTATCGAATTTATTCCAACTCAGTTCAGTTCGAGTAACGAGAAATGCTGACTGCTGTGAACTGCGGCTGCTGAAACGTCATTCTAGAAGAATAGAAAATATATGGGGGGAGACGAAGAAACCATATAGGTACTACATTCTATATCCGCGAAAATCTGAATTAACACAACCATATTATACAAAAAAAGAAAGCTTGACAATTTGGTAAAAAAAAGTTCCTTAATTTTTTTTGTATATACCATAGTTTTCGAGAAAATCAATATTGAAGAAATTCTAAAATGTGTATTTTTAATGCTTCGAATAGGCGTATAAAATAAAACTGATTTAATATAAGTTATAAATATATTTATTACCTTTTAGTTCAAGGTAGTACTTTGATGCAGACAAAGTTTGGAATACAAATGTTCATATTTACAAAATTTTATCAATCTCATTTTGACACATTTTTAAAAACAATACGGTGTTGAGGAATATTCAGCAATTTAAAATAATGAATCGTGTGAGACATTTGACAGCATTTGACAGTAAGAGCGCAAACTTTGGTTGAAGAGGGTAGAAGTATGCGATATGTCTCTCGAATTCTGGGTGTTAACCATTCGACAATAAGTCGAATGTTAGAACGTCACAGGGCAACTGGTTCTCACTCCAGGAGACATGGGCAGGGTAGAAAAAGGGCGACGAATGTTAGGGATGACCATTTTCTCCGCCAAAATGCTTTAAGAAATCGGACAGTAAGAAGTTCGCAATTGAAGAGTGAACTTGAGATGGTTAGAAATGTTCAAGTTTCTGCTCTTACTGTAAGGAGAAGACTACGGGAGGCAGGTTTGATCAGTAGAAGGCCCATAAAGGCACCAGAACTTACCAGGGCTCAGAAGGTAGCTCGCGTACGATTTGCACGAGCACATGAAAATTGGACTATCGATGACTGGAGGAAAGTCCTATTCTCCGATGAAACAAGAGTAAGCCTAAAATCTTGTGATGGGCGGCAACGTGTGTATAGAAGACAATGGGAAAGGGAAGCTGCCTTCAATTTCATTCTAAGGGAACCCTTTGGTCGTGGCTCCAAAATGTTTTGGGCGGGTATTTCTTTGGATGGCCGTACGGGGTTAGTCCCTATTCATGCAAGGAAAATGAATGCGGAATACTACGTAGAGAACATTCTCCAGGAGCATGTAATGCCCTATGCTCCGTTTATTGGTCCTGATTTCATATTCATGCAAGATAATGCAAGACCACATGTAGCAAGAATTTGTGTTGAGTACTTGAATGAAGTCCATATTGATGTTATGAACCGGCCAGCACGAAGCCCGGATTTAAATCCCATCGAACACCTATAGGACATCCCCTCATTCAAAACCTCATTAGAAGTATGCCACGGCGGATTCAGGCTGTAATCCGAGCTAGAGGTGGCAACACAATCTACTAGGGATCAGCTCACATAATTTTATTTCTTTGTTTTCTTGTTAATTAAAAAATGTTTCTTCTCACCCTGAAAGTTTTTTCAATTGATTTCTGTATGGTGCGATAATTTTGAACCAATGCATCTAAAGACATGGACCAAAAAACAAAATGTAGGAAAGGAATGGTTCTTAACAAAAATTGGTATTATTAAAGAATTTGGTTACGAAATTATTACACAGTGTTTTAAAATTAGGGTTATATAACAACATTTTAGTTAGCCCTGTATAATACCTAAACCGTCCTCAGTTAACAAAAGACTTTCGGTATTGTTAGTGCTTCAGAAACTACAAGGTACAGATTTTTATCCTGTTTATCAATTGTTTGTCTCAACTTATAAAACATAAAACATCTTACAGCAATGTAAAACAGCATAAATATGCTACTTTACCAATACATTTTCAAAAAAAAAATGTTCTTTTTGTTACAAGCATACATCTTGTAACAAAATATAGCATGCCATTCATTTTATATCCCAAATGTCGTTTATTTATCTTTTAAAATGACAAAACGACACTGAAAAAAGGCAAAAGTGATTTTTCACAAACTTTCTTTTTTCACATATTATACTGCTATTGGTATATATATTTATTTGTAAATATATTATTTTTAAACGATTTTTCTAAGGTGATATATCTAAGGGTAAGTGCTATGAGAACCTTTAACTAACCATCTAATTCACTTATCCACGACCTCGAGAAAAATCAGCAGCCCATAGGCAAAATAAAAATCCATCACTATACATCTCCTGGATGAGAGGCCATTTAATTCAGGTAAACTAAATTAAAAGAAGAGGTATCATCATATTGACGGTGATGAATATGCTGACAGGTTTATTGTAAACTTTTTTAGACACGTCATCGACAATATTGGAGCTGGTAAGCTACATAAAATAATTATATCCGTGATGTGGGTTACATTTTTCTATTTTTAACCTACCTACCTACATGTTTTTCAATACCAATACACAAAAACAAAACGCTGGTGTACTACGGTTGACAATAAATTGTGAATGTAGAAATATATAAAATCAACCTGGTAAATATTACTTTTAAGTGTATTTTGATATTCACAATAAAATGTTATTTTAGCATTTTTCATTGATGCAATTAGATATCAGCCTTAGATGACAATAATTTTTTTGCAAATAGATGAGGTTATAGAGCAAGTGTTAACATTGCTTAAAAAAAATCAAAACCGAAAGCCAAAATTTTACACCATTGTGACACTGTATTGACAAGTCCACTCACATTTTCATTTAATTTGGCTGTTAAATCACATGTATTTCCTGATACTTTGAAGTGTTCTAAAATAATTGCTATATATAAAAAAGATGACAAGAATAATATTGAATATAAGGGCCATTACGATTGTCAATAGTTTCTCAAAGTTTTTTGATTTTTTTTATATGATCCAACATTTTATGTAAAATCGCATTACTGAATATCAGTACAGCTTTTTCAAGGAAAGATCTACCTCAACGAATCTTTTTTGCATAACTCAATATATATGACGTTATAGACGTTAATTCACAAGCTGACGTTATATACACTGACTTCACTAAGGCATTTGACAGACTCGTTTACAGTATTTTATGTTCAAAATTTAGGTTTAAGCAAATGTATTGCTAATTTTTAAATCATATTGAGATTTGAATAGACTTTATATACAGAAGTTATATCTACATCGGGTGTACCTCAAGGCTCTGTGATAGGGCCGTTATTTTTTAATATTTTCATTAATGATTATACCTAGTTGACATTGGCGTAAATTGTACGTACATTAGATGTTTCCTAGATGACGTCGCTAATAAATGTAAAAAAGACACTTTTAAAACACGTCTCTTTTTTGACGAACAATTTACGAATGACGGGTTACACTACGAATACGAATCAACGTAAATGAGACGTCAAGTGACGTCACTCTGCTGCCTGCGAAGTGGCCTCGGTATAACTTTTGCCAGTTAACTGTTGTTCAACTATCATATATAACAGCGAAATACAATTACCAGCGAAAGCTCGAACACCCCGATTTATAATAAGGTGTGCTCATGATATTAACAACATTCTTATTCTTAAACTGTTATAACTTAGAGAGAATTCAGAGACGTTTCTTAAAAAGGTTGTCTTATAAGGAAGTATTATACGGAAGAAACGTTCACACTGCACTTTTTCACAAACTGCACTTTTAAACAGGTATTCGAAGCATTATAAAAGAGCAAATGTTTCTTTTCAATTTAATAGATAATATAAATGAGGCACTACTTTAAGTTTATTGAATTTTCGAACTACAACTAACATTCAGAAATCCTCACCCCAATACAAGATGTGTGAAAATTATAACATCCTCAAAATTTATTTTTGGCCACCCCGTACATTTTTAGGAAA
The DNA here is from genome assembly GCA_964058915.1 of Tetropium fuscum. Classification (NCBI taxonomy): domain Eukaryota; kingdom Metazoa; phylum Arthropoda; class Insecta; order Coleoptera; family Cerambycidae; genus Tetropium; species Tetropium fuscum. Next base: position 20,751 of record CAXKVY010009213.1, on the reverse strand, counting down.
TGAAAATGACGCAAAAACATTGACTAGATGTCTCGTAAGTCGTATGCACATAAGTTTTTCTTAAAATCCATAACTGTGACTGTAGTGATTTTTCCGATATCCTTCTGCAGATTGCATTATTTCAACAAAATATTCATTATATCCAAGTGGTTGGGAGATAGTCAGTAATAATATAGGAGTAAAAGAGGGCTTCAAAAAATGTACTGATATACATAGCATTCCATTTAAAAAAAAGGTACTTGGTCCTGTAATTTTTTCTTGGCTCACCTTGTATGTTCGAAAATAATATAATTTTAATTTAAATAATTTATATTTATATCTTCTAATTTCGTTGCTACATTTATTTATTTTTGGAGGGTTTATCTTGTGATGGTAGCAATAAAACAACTGATTATATTACTTGACGTTTCGATCCCTTTTTTGGGCCTTTTTTTTCGAATGAGTATTTTATTTATTACATATTTGACATAGTAACCTTAAAAATTAATTAAAACTGTCATTTTTGCCTATGTCATATATCTCATAAATAAAATACTCTTTCAACAAGGCCCTAAAAAGGGACCGAAACGTCAAGTAATATAATCAGTCGTTTTATTGCTACCATCCCAAGATAAACCCTCCATATATATATATATATATATATATATATATATATATATATATATATATATATATATATATATATATATATTAGCTTTGAAATTCTTTGCTATTCATATTTATTTTGTGAAAAGTAATCTTGGGTTTACCCAAATTCTATGTAATGAAATAAGCAAATAGACGAATAAGAAGGAAAACACACTTACCAGTGCTATATCTGGACACACATACGGAAATGAACCACTATACACACGAAAACGAACCACTTAGAAGTTGTACAAGTTCTTTCACCTTTCTTGAGGATCTTCAGAGCAGTATACGATTTATTTCATTGATCATCCATACTTGAATTTAAAATATTAATACTCCAACATTTGCAGTGACGTTTTATGACATTAGTTTTTGACGGAATATATACATATATATATATATATATATATATATATATATATATATATATATATATATATATATATATATATATATATATATATATATATATATATATATATATATATATATATATATATATATATATATATATATATATATCTATATATATATATATATATATATATATATATATATATATATATATATATATATATATATATATATATATATATATATATATATATATATATATATATATATATATATATATATATATATCTATATATATATATATATATATATATATATATATATATATATATATATATATATATATATATATATATATATATATATTCCGTATATATATATATATATATATATATATATATATATATATATATTCCGTATATATATATATATATATATATATATATATATATATATATATATATATATATATATATATATATATATATATATATATATATATATATATATACCCGGTATATATATATATATATATATATATATATATATATATATATATATATATATATATATATATATATATACCGGGTGACACAGGAGACATGTAACGCTCTGCTGTAACTTTACTATTTAAAATGTTAAAATTTTCAACTTTGGGAGAGTTGTATATTACATAATAGTCCTTTTTTTGAGCATATCAACCATTTCCTAAAACTTCCGGTTTAAGCGGAAGTGACGCAAACTTTGTTATTTTAAATGGTACCCTGTATATTTTTTTTGCCCATCTGATTCGTCTTTAAATTCTCTTTTCAACTATGTATCGCACCATGGCATTTGTTTTTAAACTGACAGTTAATAATTATTTTATTGTATTAAGCATAGGTGGCCATGATATGAACCTTGGCAGATGCTTAGTGTGCCGTGATATCGAAAGACTTCTGGTATGCAACTTTGTGTCTCATATTTTTTTGGGCATAATCAGTAGCTAAACAGACTAACTAGATCTTTCTTATTTAAAAGAAAAAATCTCTAAACAACCAACGATATTATAAAAACTAAGATAGGAACTCCATTTTTTTATTTGACCTACTTAAGAAATACTTTTTTATCTTTTATTTTCGGCCATTACAATTGCTGTACCTATCCCATTTTGCGTTCTTCATTATAATTAGTATCGATAATTATTGCATAGTAATGAACATTGTTACTACCTACTGTAACAAAAATATCAAGTTAGGCAGGCGGTGGAAACAAAATAAAAGAAGGTAGAAGGAATTATTTAATAAATAAAAAACATTTGAAAAAAATAATGAAAAACCATTACACTAAGGAATGCATTTTTATATCGAAGGAATGAAATTAAAATAAAAGATTTACTGAAACACTAAATACAAAAAATATTTTTTACTCTAGGTGCTCAAAATGTTGTCCGTTATTATCTTTGCACAATCGAGTTTTTGTGACGGTAGCTCTAAGCATGTTATCTAACTGTAATTCAGTAATCCCATTAATGGCTCTTCCGACTCTCATTTCCATGTCTTCTCGGTTTGTTGGTGGAGTCCTATAAACTTTTTCCTGAGGTGGCCCCATATGAAAAAATCGAGCGGCGTAAGGTTAAACCGCTTAAACCGGAAGTTTAAGGAAATGTTTGATATGCTCAAAAAAAGGACAATTGTGTAATATACAACTCTCCCAAAGTTGAAAATTTTAACTTTTTAAATAGTAAAGTTACAGAGCGTTACATGCCTCCTGTGTCACCCGGTATATATAAAATAACTCTTGTTGTGAAATATTTTGAAATAATTGAGTTCATTCTACATCAGTCTTAAAATTATTCACCGTTGTTAATAAATCATTAAAAATAAAACAAAACCTTCACTGTTAAACAAAAGAACGGTATACAAATATTTACATTTATCCATACAATACAGCCGGTGTTTGAATTTTTACTCGAAATTAACTAAGACGATAAGAGCAAATCCCAACTACACAAAACTAATACACAATATTATGTGATATTTTCTTAAAGCTTGTCAGTTTCTTGAGGCATTGCTTCTACAAAGCATATTATAGTTACGGAATGGATATAATTACCTGGGAACGATGATTGATGACGTGAAAGTAGAAAGGAAAAATGGAGGCCTATACATATTATCACATCCCGAAATTGGAGAGCATGCAAAAGGTAACTATAGTTTTGTAAATACATAATAGTTATTTACCTAACAAGTGTGTGAAGTTATATTAAAGCAATCGCTGTACTATTTACATAGTAACTGAATGTATGGTCTTTCTAATTAAAATTTAAAAAAATATGACCGTCATTGCGTAACCTTTGAACACGAGTGATCTTACATTCTGAAAAATCAAATCAAATAATATTAGACTATGTGAATACATACGAGCTGCGAGAAGCATTTCGTATAACAATTTAGAAACCGGTGCTTTTAATTGCTTTCGACCCTCTGAATCCGAAAATGCCTATTGCTAGATCGAAAAATAAACCGGATGTCTGTTATTCAAGATAGCGGTCATTTTTAAAACATTGCTAATATGAATTTATAAAAGGATTCTGGAGATTGTCGACATCACTAAATTAAAATTTGCCACATTTTCATGTGGCTCACCGGTTGTCGCAATTAAAGGTGGTGGTCAATATGACATATTTTTAAGATGTTGCAAATATATCGGGGATTTTCGGACCCGCTGGAACTAAATATGACAATATCACAGTCATATATCCCACTGCGAGTACATAATTCATGATTGTGGTCAGTATCAAATGTTGAAATGCCATAAATTGAAGGTAATCCTAAAGTCCTCCTAAATAATCTTTAAAAAAAGGAAACTGACCTTATCATACTAGTCTTGGCGTTTCCAATGTTTCCATTACATTTGTTTCTTAGTATTCTTGTTGGTAGGGTTCACGCTCTGGAGGAAAGACTAAACTCCGATTCGTATGCCAGCGAGGAAAATGATCGCGATGGCAACGCATGTATGTATATATGTAGACGAAACTGTCTACTTACCACCTGCAGACAATTATGTGCTAACCATAGCTCCGAATGTTGTCTATGTTGTTAGTAAACACAAGAAACTAACCCCAAAACACATAGGTTTGGCATTCGCTCCGCATCAGCAATCACAGCTAAAAATTATCGGTCTCATCTAGAGCTAAGTGCTTGCAGTTAATACAGTTTTCGCAAAGAAAACTCGAGTAAGGATGGAAAATATGACACAGCACCTAATTATACTGTATCTTTTTTGGCTACACTTCATTTGACTGCAGATAATACTGGTAGTTGTTTTGTAACTCACAAACCACGTGTTTTCTATTCTTCTAGAACGACGTTTCGGTACAGGCACATCTGCTATCTTCAGGTTCTTCTCTATGACGGCTTGTTGGCGCTTCGAGTTGCTCCAACTGAACTAATTATTCATAATTCAGTTCAGTTCGAGCAACATAAATAAAATGTATATTTAGCAGTACATAAAAATAAAAGAGATACAGAGAACAGTTTAAATTCAATGATGATGAGTCGTTAACTTTCATTATCAACAGAATCATTTAAAGAAATTTTATCAAAAAACGAATTGGAACCCCCCTGAGGCGAGAGAGTACTCATGACTCCAACGTGATCCTTCGTTTAAATTAAAAATGTATGTTCATGGAACTGGGGTCTATGTAATTCCAAATACAATTCGGCAGCTTAGGATCTTGCTTCTTGCTGCAAGAGGTGCATTCGTTATTGTTAATATTACCTATTGCGTCGAAGATAAACGACTCGGTCGCACATCCAGGACTGTCTTCAGTTGCTTATGTTGATAACGAGTTTCAGATGTGCATGCAGCTAATTTTGAGGAGGCGATCACGGCTACCAATTTTGGCAAATTCAATATACTTCTAATGTTAGCCATAATACCCCCATTATTCTCACAAGTCTTTGAAACAGTAGCGATATCTTTCGTATTACCTGTAGCTCAATGTGATCTACACTTAACTTTAGAAGACAAAGGCATGTTGAATGCTATAACATTTGCAGGTATAGTATATTTATGGTAGTAGTAATAAATCACTGCTTAATATGGATTTGTTCTAGGGATGATAACGAGTGGATTCTTTTGGGGATACCTATGTGACGCTCTGGGACGAAAGAAGATTATGGTCTATGGTTATATCCTTAATGGATTGTTTGTTATTATGGGTTCTCTTTCGCCTAGTATTACATCGCTAATGGTGGCAAAATTCTTCAGTGGGCTTCTGTGAGTAAACATTTAGATATAATTTATTTACAGGTATAGGATGAAATTGGTTTTCCCAACCGGTGAAATCGAGTTTACCTAACCTGGACTAGAATATTTTATAAAAAATTACATTAACTAATTTGAGCGGAATGATTTTTCACTCCGACAGTCATAAAATAGTAATGCCCAACTTCTCAACACCACAACGTTCTAACCTCTATCATAAATAGAAAATATAATGTCTCTGGTATTCTAGACTACAGAATAACTACAGATAATGTCTTGGATCCGCGTGTTGTAGGCCCGCGCATCCGCCACATTTTGAAATAATATGATATGCTCAAACACTTTTTTAATGACTTATTTTGTTTAAATTAAATAATGGAACTACCTCATAGCTGGACTGGACTAATATACCGGGTGCTTGATATAACACAGCTACTGCGTGACAATATATACAGAGAAAAACGTAATACTTAAATAGTTTTAAATAACATTATAAAAATAATCTAACATACTTCAATTGGCATTACCTGTGTCAATACCCACAACAGTAAATATTTTTTAAATTGAAATCTACTTTATCTTATATTACTTTTCAGAATTAACGGTCCATTCGCAGCAGCTACTTCCTATTTATACGAATTTCATTCCTCGAGATATAGGGCAAGAGCACAAATGGTAGCAGGAATCGTACTCAGTTTAGGCAACATAGTTCTACCTCTTATGGCTTGGGCAGTATTGACAAGAGAATTAGACTTTTACGTATTTGGTGTCCTTGGTACAGCAAAAATATGATATGTGTACTTTGAATCTGATTAGTATCCTTGCAGATATTCACGCATGGAATGCATTCCTATTTATTTGCGCCCTAGCTCCCATTATAAGCGGTATTCTGTTTATTTTCATGCCGGAAAGTCCTAAATTTTTGATGAGTGCAGGTAGGAATCAAGAAGCATTGGGAGTGTTCAAGAAAGTTTATGGAATAAATACTGGAAAAACAGCTGATACATATCCGGTGAGACAACGCTGATTATACGCTCGATGGTAGTAATAATTTTACGTGAATTTCAGATCAAATGTTTACACGAAGAAATCAGCAATCTTACCAAGAGAAGTACTAAAGAATCTTTGCAGTATGGGCTTCTGCAAATGAAGCCATTATTTCGCCCACCACATGTTTTCAAGTTACTGCTTGCTTGTTCGAATGCATTTATGCTTATGATGAGGTGATGAGAGTTTATGTACAGTGCAGTTCAACTGAAAGTAAACGATTTTTTTAATTAATGTGAAACATGCTTTCAGGTAATCAAAACTTGATTGTCAATTTTATTTGTCAGTTTACTAATAATTATTCTATATTTGGAAGTTTTCCTTATAATTATTATTATTATCATTATGCCGCGCTTAACTGAACCGCAAAAAATAAGAGCTGTGATGTTACTGCAGAACGGATGGTCAATGAAAGCAGTTGAAGATACTTTGAATGTGAGTAAAGGTTGGATTTACAAAATTAAGCAAAAATGGAATGCAGAAGGAACTGTTGCGTACGTCCATAGAGGGGGCCGTCAGAAATTCAGTACTATGGAGGAAGACGAACTCGTCCTTGACCACCTCCGACAGAATCCGTTTGATACAACATTGACTGCCTGCTTCTTAACAAATTTTCCTGCTTCGGTGGAAGCCGCAAGACGACGTATCGGAGCATCTGAGCTGAAGAATTTTTCGACTGCAAATAAAGTTGCTCTGTTGCCACGGCATAAGGAGCAGAGGTTAAACTTTGCCAACCAATTTGTCGGTGTGCCACCGGACTTTTGGGACAACACAATTTTTACAGACGAAAAAGTTTTTCAATCCTATGATGGCTCTGTGCGTGTATACCGCCCAAGAAATTGCCGCTATGAAGAGCGCTATATAAATCCTACAGCTCGTAGTGGTCGCTTCTCTATCAACGTGTGGGCATGGATATGTTGTCAAGGACCAGGTGTTACTTGGAGAATCAGAGAGCGTCTTACTGGTCAAAGCTACGCTCGCATTTTGGAATATGTTATGTTACCTTCCGCTTCCATTTTATATCCCGAGAACCTCGGTTTCAGTATCATTCCTCTATTCACAAATCACCAGTTGTTACTGAATGGCTGAATACAAACCATATTAACACTCTGCCTTGGCCCTCTAAGTCGCCGGATTTAAATCCGATAGAAAATATATGGGCACAAATGGAAAAAGACATGTATAGCGGAAATTTCCGACCAGCGAACGTAGAAGAACTGTGGTTGGCGATTGAAAATGCCTGGGAAAATATTGGTAACGATTACACCAGGACACTAATATTGTCTATGAGAAATAGGCTTCAAAAAGTTATAAACGCGAACCGTGCTTGAACCAAATATTAATTCATAGTAATTTTCTTAAGTTCTCAGTTAGTTTGTTAATTTAATGGATTTTTTTACAAGAGACGTCCATACCATATAAATTATCCTTAATAAATACTGTATATAAAATGATGTCACCCTATAACTGACAGATACTTCAACCTAAAATAATTTTGAATGTGATCTGTTTACAAAAGCCTGCTTCACAATGGGAAAATTTCCAAAATTTCTCATAAGAGTCGTTTACTTTCAATTGAACGGCACTGTACATTAAACTATAATTTAGAACTAGATTGCCAAATAATTGACGACCAAATGAAATAGTTCTCCCTGTTTTGATGTTCTTAATAAGCTACTAAATTTTAGTATAAAGTTTATAACAACCTACACTGAAATACATTTAAACACACTTTGAAAGAGTATCTTTATTGTCATTAATTTCTATTATTAAAATTTTCCCTAAAGTCTACCCAGAGTTATTTACAGAAATACGTAAAAATACTATTTTGATATGGACCTTTTTTTCAATATGGCGGCTAAATCCGGGATCGACGTACAAATTTAGTAGGTTTGATGATCAGCTCGACCTTTGTCAAATTGAAATCGAATACAGTTTTAATGTGCTTCTCGAAAAGTTAAAGTTCAAAACGATCCATACAAGATGCCTATTTTAAGTTTTCTCCTCTCTTATGGTTTGAAATATTATCATTAGGAACCCCACAGTGCTTGGTAGCTTGTATGGTGTGTTTGATCCTCTCATGTTTTTATTAATTTCAGTTTGAACACTTTGAAATTATGGTTACCTCAGTTGTTTCAAGCAATAAATGATTATCAATATTATCACAATGGCTCTAGCTCCTCTCTGTGCGAAATGCTGGAAGAGTTAAGTCCAAAGAATGTATCTTCTGATTCCTGTGTTGTTGTAAGTACGTAGTATTAATATAATGTATGAGCTGAATAGTAATTAGGCGGCTTTTGTCAAGAATACTATTTTTGTTTTAGTTTATACACAAGATGGGTGAAAATATGTCCATAAAACGACATTAGATGAACTGTGGTAAAGTAACATTTTATGCAGTGTTAGATCTTTCTATTGATATAGGTTACTCGTTTTGTCTGCGTTTTCGTCTCTCCATTTAGAATATTCAACTTTAATTTTGAGACATTACCTCCACATTAATAGAGATGATAATTATAATGCTTATAAATATAATATAATAATCCTTGATTTGAAATATGGATGGATTAAAAAATTCAATACGAGTGCCTACTTGTATAAGAAATAACGTTGGAATGTTACTTTTCGAGAAATTTTTGTATGTATTTTGTATGTATATTTTGTATATATTACTTCTTTTGTATTACTTCTAAATTTTGTCGGGAGTGATATTATTTTCTATATAATAAGAAAGCAAGTAATTCTATCATTGCTGATTGAACGCAAGGAATGCTTAAATGCCATCCTCGCTGCATAATATTCTTTCTATGCAACAAACGGGCGCGCTCAGATATTATTTTGCAAAAATAAGAATTTCCTACGCGTTAGCGTGTAGACCAACATATATACCTACGAGATAAAATAAGTGTTGAAGTACCTAATCATATGCAGCGGCAGCTATTTAAAATATATACCTTTTATTTGTTTCAGAATTTAGATAACACATCTGTTTACATCAACTATGTGGTCGTTGGATTTGCACGAATAGGAGCATTTGCAGTCGCTGGAACATTTGTAAATTTATTAGGAAGAAAGAAATTATTAAGTAATAAGCATGATACCAATATTCATACGGTTAATAAAATTCTCTGATTCTACCATTCTAGCCTAGTCAATGAATGCTAAAAAGGGGGGAAGGAATACAATTTTTGACTTTGGCACTTTGTTTGGAATAGTTAGGGGGCAAACATACAGCCATAAACGAAAACATACAGCCATATACGAAGAAGCCGTGAGAGAGTCAAATATACAATATATGATATTTAAGTATATATCGTCAACCGTTCAAAAGTTAGAGCATTTTAACTTTATGTAATTTCCGAGATTTAGTAGAAAAAGTTAGCTTTCGTATTATCTACTGCAATAACTATACACTGTGTTCATTTTAAAACTGCAAAATATTTGAGAATTCGCCGGCAAAGGCGATTTTTGTTTTAGGGGGGAACATTTTAAATGGTTTTATTTAGCTTGACCGTATTTGATTACATGCTTCAAATCTTGCAACAGATAAGATTTTAAAATTGGGGTTACTAGGGGTCAGGGGGATCAACATATCAAGACCAATTGACTGTCAAAAATATTCCCCCCTAAAATAAAAATCGGCTTGTCTTCTCAAAAATTCGACTTGATTCCCAAATATTTTGCGGTTATTTCTTTATAAGGTGTGGTAAGTTTGAAAATGGACAACCAATATAGGTATACACTATATTGCCGGTTGAAGATAAAATACTAAAATATCATTATATTCTTGAAGGGAATTTCATGGTCTACAACGTTCCATCTTATGGCTTCGAAGGGCGAAGTTAGTTAGTCAAATTAGGCAAAAGTCAGGCAATTACCTTTTTATGATTTGGCCAATTTTGAATGCGCATATCTTGGAAATTATGCAACATCGTGAACACTGAATAGAGACATTTTGTTGCACATTTTGTTTGTTTATTTAATTTTATTTGGTTTGCAAAAAACGGTACCTTCTACGAAAACGGTACCTTCTACGTACTCAGAGCCGAAAATTGTATTCCTTCAATTTCCCTCTACAATCTTTAGTTGACTGGATTAAATGCAGTTTGATTACCCTTGATGGTGTAATAAGGTTATGAAAGTAATATCATTGAAATAAAGCAAACTAACTTATACTTCAAATAACTTCAAATAAAAACGAACTGACTGTTTAACAAATATCTGCTACATATTCATAAAAATAGTAACAAATATCCTTGTAAAAAATAATACAGGATAAAACTTGCGAAGGGAATATTTTCAAGGGTGCTGTTATGTCTGAATTTTATTAACTTATGACATATTCATAACTAATAAATACTTTATTCTCAATTTCAGTTATTATGGCATTTATTACTAGTAGCTTTTCGACAGCAATATATTTTGCACAAAATTCCGAAACCGTACTGGCGCTCTCTTCCATCAACTTGGGTATTGGAAGTGTTTGCGAAAATGTGCTAATTTCTATTACACTTGAATTGTTCCCAACAACTTTGAGGTAAATATAAATTCCATTTTTTCATCTATAAATTATAACCGATCAGATAATTTAATTCTATATCCTTACACTCGTACGAAAACATTCTGCTAGCGCATTCTGAGCCAACGCGATGGCAGCCATTGTGATATTCAGTCGCGGGAGGGGGTGGAAGCGGTGGGAGACACGGTACTAGACACTGCTACTTTAATTAATTTTATTATTACGCGAAGATTAAAACTCGAAGCAAGTAAAAATACTCGCGAGATGTACGCTTATAATTAATTACTTATTAATTGGATGTACAGGCAATTCCATATTTGAATCGCATTTTGTTTACAATTTCACGGACTTTGATTTTTTTGCGCGGAACCCTAATACATTTTCAAAATAAAAGTAGCCTAAGTTACTCCTGATAACATCAGCTATTTTGCCAGTGAATGTCCCGTGAAAATCGGTCCAGCCGTTTCGGAGATCGGATTTTGTTCACAATGAATTTTAGATTTTTTGTGGCAGTGAAAGTCTCGTCAAAATCGGTCCAGCTGTTTCGGAGATTAGTCAGAACAAACAAACTGACAGACAGACAGATAGACAGACGGACGGACATATGGACAGACAGACAGACAAGCAGGCAGGCAGGCAGGCACCTAGAGATACTGACAAAGAGGCAGGCAGGCGGACAGACAGACAGACAGACAGACAGACAGACAGAGAGACAGATAGACCGATCGACAGACAGACCTATAGACAGACAGAGACAAAAAAATTAAAATATGCTTTTGGTACCGTATATACTTTCATATATGCATTTAGTAAAAAGCTGTAATTTTGACATTGCAGACACTTAAATTTTATTTATCAGTCTAGATTATAGTACTTATTGTCCAGGCAATCTACGCCTAAAAGTATAGTAAAACAACAAATGGACACAAGACGTTTTCTCGGCTTAGTCTCTTCAGAACTTCCCCTTCAAGTTTTGTTTTAAGCGCAGACGTGAAATCATGTGCGTATACAAAATATTTGCAATATTCTGATTACTATTGTCATTGATTCATTAAAGCTGATAATATTTATGAAATTTAATGATTTAATTATTCTGCATGAATTTTAGCAATTAATATTTCGCGTTTCATCTTTTGTAAATATAAAATAGGAATCTGTAGCGCTTAGTAGATTGAAGTTAACAAAATGTAAAGGAAGAATAACTCTTAAAAGCTCAAGCGACTGTATTTAAGTCGCTGTACACTGGTGTCAATGCTTTACATAATTTAAAATGGCAGCTGAAACCATTGCCCTTTTACCCATCAAAACATAATTAACCAACTCAACTCAGTTTTTTATTTTTCACGTAAAACTATTAAACATATTAATCTTATTAAGTTATGTATCATTCTAATAGAAATATGTTTATTTTAGAACAGTAGCAATATCCTCACATATGACATTTGGCCGAATAGGAACCATTGTTGGTAATATAGTATTTCCATTTTTATTATATGCTGGTTGTGCGCCACCTTTCCTTTTCGTTGGACTTCTTTGTTTTGGTATGAAACGTCAATCATATTTGCTTATTAATGAAATAAATTACCAAATTACTTTTCAGGATGTGCATGTCTCTCCATAATATATCCAAATGCCGAAAATAGGGCACTACAGTGATATAATTTATTTATTTAAGTTCAATTAATGTTTTCGTAAAATATTATAAAAATGTTTGTGTAATTGTGTTTTGGAAAAAATAAAAATTGCGAATTACCTATGTTTTGGAGTTTAGAAAATACACTCTATGAATATTAGACACATGGTAGTTGTCTATGAATTAGAAAACATTTATTTAATAAGGCAAAAAGCCTAATTTAATACAGAAACACATTTTGTTTAAACAGTGCGTTCCATTCTTTCAACGCGACAAAAAAGAGCCATGAGTGTTTTACACTAAGCTTCATATATTTGGTAAAGGAGCAAACCATTTAGGAGTCAAAATATTCAGTCAGATGACCAGATGACCTCAAAATGATGATGCGAGAGGTAGATACTTTTTAAGCAAAGCCTAAGGAAATATTAAATTATTCGCTGTTTATATTAACTCTATATAATGGATGGAATTAATAAAATAAATAAATAAAAAATATTTTGTCATTCCTCATTTTTAGTACCATTTTAATTTCATGGATTTCAATAAAACTTACCATATAACCAATAGGCAATAAATGTTCCTACTAGTCACTTATATGATAAGAGAATATGTATATTGTCTATTTTATTACGTAGCGTGTTTTATAGTATTTTTAATAACTGTAGTAACTTTTCTTGGACAGCAATAATGAACATATAATTGAAAGTACTTTCCAAGGTAGTACTTAGCTTATATTTTATGACCACATAAATTCGTATTCTTCACACTGGACACATTAACGTAACGCAAATGTTCTTGATGTTAAAGTACCCCAAATCTAAGTAGTACTGAAAGTACTGAAAATAATCGAAAAGTCCCAAATTGAATAATTGCATATTTAAGACGGGGCATTCTGTTCTGTACAATGTTGTCTATATATCTACATAATCAATGATTTCTTAATTTTATTTTAAATGTAAGACCCGCTAAGTCCATAAAACCCGTACTTCAATGCTATCTTTGTAAAGTACTTATTTATCAGTTTTAACCCATTCAATAGTTGCGAATGGGGTTGACTCTTGAAAATATAGCATATTAAAATGAAAGATGGTAGAAGAAATAGGAAATAAGCCTACCTATGCTATGCGACTCGCTCTGTATATAAATGATGTACTAGACATAAGAATATAAGATTTGGGATATGGACGCTGAATATACGTATATGGAATGTATATAGTGTATATAAAGAAGTTCTAATAAAAACAAATTATCATGAAAAGCGTATTAATGGATAATATAGTCGATTAACATTAACCCCTGGTGGTATCCATTCTTCACTGCAACTCGCTAAGAACCCTTGTGATACCTCTGGCAGAACATGTTGCCTATATATGATAGAGCACAAACTGGCACCCGAGAGTCACCTATGCTACGCGACTCACTCTGTATATAAATTATGTACTGGATATAAGAATATAAGATTTGGGATATGGACACTGAATATACGTATATGGAATATATACAGTGTATATAAACAACTTCTAATAAAAACAAATTATCATGAAAAGGCGTATTAATGGATAATATAGTCGATTAACATCAACCCCTGGTGGTGTCCATTCTTCACTGCAACTCGTTAAGAACCCTTGTGATACCTCTGGGAGAACATGTTGCCTGTATATGAGAGAGCACAAACAGACACCCGAGAGCCACCTATGCCACTCGCTCTGTACATAAATTATGTACTAGACATAAGAATATAAGATTTGGGATATGGACACTGGATATACGTATATGGAACGTATACAGTGTATATAAACAAGTTCTAATAAAAACAAATTATCATGAAAAGGCGCATTAATGGATAATATAATCTATTAACCCCTGGGTGTATCCATTCTTCATTGCAACTCGCTAAGAAACCTTGTGATACCTCTAGGTTAACATGTTGCCTGTATATGATACAAAATACTTTCGACGAGATAAGAGAATATATTTGACTTTAAGTATAATAGCAGGTGGCTTGTTTCTAAGGAACAACAGATTAAAATAAATTTATCTTGAAGGCACTTGGTAATGATATTTATTTAAAAACAATTCTGTAACAGTATGGTTACTATTATCAACGATGTAATAACAATTTTTAAATTGAAATTAAATTGATTTTGAAACGTATTTTTTTTCTAAAATAAATGGACTATAGACTCTTCCATTCTGTAAGAAAATAAGGACGCTAGCCTGGTAAGTTATTTTACAAAATTACTGATTTAGTGTACTTTTTAAAAATAAAACATAATATTTTACTGCTATTTCACTGCATTGTCAAAGTATTTCAATGATTGGTCACGGTGGCTTGCAGCGGAACTATTTGATGAGCTTTAGAGTTTCGTGTAGTGTATACTTACCTTTAGACTAAGACTTATGAGTAATGCCATTTGCCATGCGTAAGAGCACGAGCATGAGCTGCATACCTCTGTATATTATTGCGTTTGCCAGAATATTACGCTAAACACTTGTTAAACATCCAAAGAATGACGCTGACTTTTGGAATATCCTGTATATATCTTTTTCAGTCAATATAAAAATTATAATCGAACATGTTACGGACTTAAGTTTTTACTTGAATCCTCGTGAGTGAGCAATTGAACTTAAAATTCAGACAAATGTATTGGCTCCTAGGACGTCATTCTGTAAGAAATCCAAGAAATCCAAGAATGTTCCAGAATAAAGTACTTCGAAGCATCGTCAACTTCTAATTTTTCGAGTTCTAAGTCCAGTTAATAAAAAAAAAATTGTTAGACATATTTAATTTAGTTACAATGTTCAACGCTACGGGGCGTTTTTCTAAAAAAAAATGTCCAGTGACCCAAGAAACACAGAGGGTGAGAACATCAAAACTATAGCAAGTCTTCCATTGCAAAAATCCATTTTTACCTCATATGCCTCGCCTAATATTCCACCAACATTTGGCTGATGAATCAACATTCATTCGGCTGATGATTTAGTTGCAAATGTTTATTGTTTAGCATTTTTATATTTAACCTGGCAAAATACTTACCCAACAAGACGAGGACATTCAATATGCAAAAATAGCATTTAAAGAGTATGTTAATAATATGAAATAAAAATATACCATAATCTTTTTTGCTACAATCAAAGTAAACTATGATAACAATGATAAAGATTATAGTGTTGTGATTTACAACTAAGGTGATGAATGGGACTGATATACACCATATTTAAATTAACAATCGCAACGTCGCTACTGTGCTGAAGTTGTAAATATTTTGTACTGCTAGAGGATATTATAATATCCACTTGTGTGGTTCAAGTTTATCAGTACCATATTTCGTCGAGCCGAAACACTAATTGGTTGCGAGGAGTTTTAAAATAGATTCATCTTTACTTTTGGCAGAAACTACTAACAACGTAACAGTGCATACGGCCATCATAGGTATCTATTATGGTTGATACCAACATGCAAAATAATAATAGTGTAAGATTTTGCAATATTGTGTCTATTAAAAAAATGTGTTTCAGTTAAGTGGTTCCACAGGTGTGTAAAATGAACAAGTTAACTGATATTCACAATTACTTTCGAAATAAAATTGTGTTAAACGACGTAGTTGGTGACACAAATAAAAAAGGAAGTGAAAATGGTAAGTAGTGAATAAATAACGTTCTGTCTTTTAGGATAGGCGAACTATTTTGTCTGTATATGCGTTTACAAAGCCGGTAGGTAGCGAGGTATGTTTTCTCAGATCTTCATTTAATATGTTGTTCCTTTAACAGAGTAATATTAATACAAAAAAGGTAAAAATCCGTACTTATATTATGGGATAGGTAAATAATACCTAATATATAGTAGGTAAAAAATTAGGTAAATAATACTTAAGGTAATACTTAGGTAAATAATACGTAATGCGTAAGGTAATACTTAGGTAAACAATACCTAATAGATCGACTATTAAATAAAAAACAACGACAATAATTTATGATGCCGACTGTTAGTCTAAGCATTCTGTCACGGCCTAATGTTAAATTAGCAGAAATTCCTACCTGGATTAAAAAAATATGCTCGTATAGGAAACTAAACCTTAAAAAACTTAACCTAAAAAATTCGCAAAGTTGAAAAATACGATTTTTTGTAAATAATTAAAAAATTATAGCTCCTATCGAGAAAAGTTAAATGAGGGCGTTATAGATATTAAAAAAATATATCAAAATGCTTCTATAACAATTTTCTATATTTTTCGGGTTCTCTAGAACTTAGAACTAGAACCTAACTATAACGTTCCCATACTTTTTGCTTGGGACAAGTATAGCTAATAGCAAGTACTCCAGTCAATAGAGACTAAAAAAATGGACCTGGAAAAAATTTGAGGATTTAGTTTTATAGGCTAACTTGCTTCCCACCAAAAAATCTCACCGGAAATAGAGGTATTTCCAGTGAAAATAATGGCGCCAAAAATGATTTTTTTTCAAGTTAAATAAATTTTTGTTAATTTTTATAGGAAAATGGCTTGAAATATACAAAAAAATAGACAAAAAAAAGGTTTCTAAATGCTTTTTTGACAGATCAAACTTAGAGGCGCTCTGGGACGCAACGCGACAGGTAGAGCAGTCATGGAAGGTTTTCCGCTGCGAATTCTTTGTACCTCGACCGATTGACGTAAAATTTAGTGATTGAAAATTTACTGTTTGTTTTTATCGTGAGGGTGGATGCCACCCCTTCTCGGGGGTAGAAATTTTGCACTAAAAATAACCCCGGAAATGGATAGAAGGATAAATTCTATGTAAAAAATATTCTATAAAGTTTTTTCGATATATCGATATTTTTTTAGTTATTCGCGATTGAAAACGTGAAAAAGGCATGTTTCTGGGCGGTTTTTCGCGAATGCCTCGAAAACTTCGCCTTCTCCCCAAAAAGTTGTAAAGACCAAAAATGAAGCTTATGAGAAACCAAAGAGTTGTGTTTTTTATGAATACGTTAGGTCCAAAATAAAGGGAGTTATGGCTCGTTGAAGAAGACTTTTTTTTGCAACAACTTTGTTCGAAGTATGCAACGTTAAATAACGGAAAACCGATGTATTTTTCGAGAAAATCTTATAGAACATTTTTTGTAGTACTTGGAAAGACCTTTGAAATGAGCACTGTTGCTTTAATATTGCGTTATAACTAAGCGAGATACGATGCAAAAACGGTGGGCCGCTCACATTTTTGAGAAAAAAATTAACGTTAAAACCCCCTACATTCCCACCAGAATGGATATTGACCGGTATCCCTTTACAAATTACTTTATTTCAGTATTACTCAAGTAATCCAAAAGTTTAGCAGGGTTAGAATATGTATTTTTATTTTTTACATTTTTTCTATATTTTATAGAAAAAGGGGTAGTTTTTACCCCTTAAAAGCAAAAAACACAATTCGGGAATATGTCACTTTTGAAGTTAAGTGTAAGATGACCTTAATTCCAAATTTTCATGAAAATCGATGAAGATTCAGAGAATTCTTGTAAAATACCGTAAAGTGGGGTGAAATTGATAATTTTTTTCATAATTTATGGATTTTAGCCATTAATAATAGCTTTTGGTCCGTAAAAAAAATTTACATAAAAATCAGCACCCCCCTGCGTACAACTTTGGTATATAAAGTACATATTTCTTTCACATTTTACTTTAAAAAAATTCAACAGTCATACTTAAAATGGGGTCACTTTGATACCCTTAAGATAAAGCAATGGATAGTTTTGATAAACCAAAGCCAATTAATTTCTTCTTCTGCTTGCTTTCACCTCTAATAGGAACATTATTATATCGTTTTTCTTTGAGATATTAACTTAAGTATCTTTAAAACTGGCTTCAAATTCGTTGTTATTTAACACCCTCTCTGGGGTGAACAGATATATTCCTGTAGCTTCAAAACAACTAATAAGGTTTCTTTTTGTACCATCCTTCAAGCCGTTCTTTTCAATGTCATTTATCCGCTTAATAGTATCGTTTAGATTTAGGGAATTTTCTTTCTTTATTGACGTTGCTTTAGAGTTAGCCATTTTCCACTGCAATAACATAGACCTCCAGGCAGTGGTCTAAAAAATGACACATCTAGTGGCTGCGTTATATGTTGTGAGGTTGGCGTCAAACATATAAATGAGGTTATGTTTACACTATACAGAATATTTACATCAAACGTTAACCACAGAGAGTTTAAAAATGAACTTTATAAAAAGCAAATTTAACGGAGTACGAAATGACAATAATTTTGATGTTAATGTGGAACTTATTTGAAAAATATTATAAGAAAATCTTACCTTGTTCAAGCACATCACGCGGGAAATAGCGACCCAAAAAACATAAATCCTCCTAAATTTTTCCAGGTAATATTCTCTATTGACTGGAGTAAAGCTAAAAAAAACCTTTTCTGAAAAATTTAAAAATATTGACAACATCCAGATATATCGATTTTTCGAGATAAAGATGCCCTCCTAAATTCGTTATATCTTCTCAGGGGTTTATGCTTGAGGATCGAGTAAGCGCTCATATTGTTCGTGAAGAGTTGCGCTATCATCCTGTAGAACAGTTGTATATATTTTTTATTCCAGGTGTCAGAAAATGAATTTGAAAACATTGCATTTTTTTACATATTTTTTTATATAACTCAATTTATATTTGGTGGAAATGGCAGCTACGGGAATTAATTATTGGGATTTTTCATGGATTGAAAAGAAAAATATAACTTCACACGACCGTTAGGAGCCGATAATTTTTTTTTTACAAAAAGACTGGAAGTTGCAGGAAACATTGTAGACCCCTGAGTTTCACAACCGTTAATATCCATATTTTCGACAAAAAATTACCACGAATAAGATTCATTGATTTTTAGTATCAAATTGAATAATAAAGTGAAGCGTGCGGAGCAGCACGAGCGGACAGCGGAGTGGGGGAAGAGCGCTCGCGGTAGAAACTAATTTCGTGCATTCAAAATGACTTGCGCTTGGAAAATCTTCAGTATCTCGGCTTCCAGAACACCTACAAAAATCATATTGTACTTAATCTTTAGCATTTGCAAATACAAAAATGGTTACGTAACGACTACATATTACATACACTGTATTAATACATATTAATACATACACTGAGGAACCCTTAATACCTGAAGAAATTATAAAAAGAAATATAATGCAGCTGTGCCAGGTCCTTGCAAAACAAAAGTATGGGTGTAAAAACATTCACATAAATCCACGAGTGTTTGTAAACATTGTGAGTCAGCTCATTGTAAAAACTTTGAAACTATTACAAACATTCAAGAGAATGATGAAAATTCCTTCAATTTTGACTTTATTCCTCACAAAAATGTGGATGAAGAAGAAGAAGATAGTAAATTACAAGATTATACAACGAAGAGAAGGAGAATGTGTTATGTATATTTAAAGAGTTTTAATTATAAACAATTATCTATGTATTATGTATAAAATCATTATTATAAAATTTTTATAATAATGATTTTGTACATAGAGATACAAGATAATTTTTTTTTATAAAAAATTATCTCGACTCCTAATGGTCGTATGAAGTTATTTTTTTTAAATTCGTGAAAAAAATGCTAGTAATTGATTCCCGTACTACAAATCAGGTTAACCGGATTATATAATAAGGAAGATACACTTACCAGTCCTATATCTGGACATACCCTAAGTTCTTTCACCTTCACTGAGGATCTTCAGAGTGGTGTACGACCTGTTTTATATATATATATATATATATATATATATATATATATATATATATATATATATATATATATATATATATATATATATATATATATATATATATATATATATATATATATATATATATATATATATATATATATATATACTTGTACAACTTCTAAGTGGTTCGTTTCCATGTGTATAGTAGTTCGTTTCCGTATGTATGTCCAGATATAGCACTGGTAAGTGTATCTTCCTAATTATTCATCTGTTTGCTTATTTCTCTATGTAATGAATTGCTAACAAATATGAATAGCTTAGAATTTCAAAGCTAATATATATATATATATATATATATATATATATATATATATATATATATATATATATATATATATATATATATATATATATATATATATATATATATATATATATATATATATATATATATATATATATATATATATATATATATATATATATATATATATATATATATATATATATATATATATATATATATATATATATATATATATATATATATATATATATATATATATATATATATATATTAGCTTTGAAATTCTAAGCTATTCATATTTGTTAGCAATTCATTAC